>CAMOHE010038696.1:0-30956 GCA_946598075.1 Artocarpus hirsutus | reverse complement strand
TTTCTTTTAGTCTTCTAAAATTGACTTTACTTTCTTTGGTTTCAATTACTAGATTTCTTTTAGTCTTCTAAAATTGACTTTACTTTCTTTGGTTTCAATTACTAGATTTCTTTTAGTCTTCTAAAATTGACTTTACTTTCTTTGGTTTCAATTACTAGATTTCTTTTAGTCTTCTAAAATTGACTTTACTTTCTTTGGTTTCAATTACTAGATTTCTTTTAGTCTTCTAAAATTGACTTTACTTTCTTTGGTTTCAATTACTAGATTTCTTTTAGTCTTCTAAAATTGACTTTACTTTCTTTGGTTTCAATTACTACAATTCTTTCTGTCTTAAGAGAAGACTACTAATTCGATTTTAAAATTCTTACTTCAAATATGCAGATCTTTTGAATTTTTTCAATATCAATGGTTTGTTTTATTACACACACGCGCGTGCACACACACAGATATTAATGTCTTCAGCCACTCTCACAAAGAAAAAAAAAAAAGAGAGAGGTAAATTTAAAATATTTTGAGCAGTAGGCAGTTCATTAAATTAGTCTATAAAGTTGCAAATGTTTCAACGTGTGTATATAATAAACTGCTTAATTAAATATATTTGGTCACAAATAATAGAGCTGTAACTTAATAAAATTAATAAAGTTACCGTAACAAATTCATATATATATATATATATATATGTATGTGTGTATGTATATATGTGGGGAGACTTTTCCTTCCAAGAAAGGATAAGATTCTATTATCTCAACTAAGCATGAACGGACCAGAAAAGTAAATGACAACAAAGATCATGCTTGATCAAGAAAGAAAATATTGTTACCAACACTAGAAAAGATTAAACAAAGTAAAATATCAAGCAAAATTGTCTAAAAAAAAGCATAACATTGATAATAAATTTCCGAAACGAACGAAAGCTGTGAAACTTTAGTACAACAATAATTTGAAAATGACATAGATATAGCCATTCCATTAAAAAAGAACCAAAAAAAAAAGAAAAAACTGACAATAGAGTACTGTACAACAAGAGATATTAAGGAGCTGTACCGGTACCACTAGCCAAAACATACAACAATATAAATCAATTGGCTCGTCATATATAATTTTGATATCTTTATCATCACCATGACGCCATCCAACCGGAACAAACAAAGAAGTAAAAAAATATATTTATATACTAATATATAAGAGAAAAATCTCTTCTATGTATCAACTTTCATATTTTGTCCTTCACCAATCAGATAAGTAACAAAACAATAACGAGTGTGTTCAATAACACAGTTAAAATGATTTTATCATAATATATAAAAATTTTATATTGTAATTTATTTTTGTTTTATATTTTATCATGTGAGAGCAGTTAAAACAATATTTTTTAAATAATATTGTTAAACACTAATATTGCTTATTTTATTCATTTGTTTCATGTTCAATGAGTAAACAAATTGCATTTAACAATCCACAAATATATGTGTATATATATATTTATGCGTCATGGGGAGAGTCATGGAAAAAAACAGAAAAAAGAAAGAAATTGTTATGAGATGCGAAAGCCAATTACTAAACGAAGTACGGTCGATAGCCACCTGGGATACACGAGGCAAATCCTCGTCGTCGCTGTAAATGACAAAACCCAGAAGTGGGCCCCACCACCAAGTACATTTGGCCTTTTATTATTTATTTAGTTCTTTGAATAAAAAAAATATTTCGGGCCTCTCCCCCAATAATTGATGTTACAGATGTGTCCACTGTGCTTTGGCGATCAAGAAAGCTAACTAACCATGTGACCAAAACTGCCCAATGCGGAACCTGTTTTGAGGTGGGTCCCTCAAAGAAAGTTTTCGAGCGCTGACTCAGCGTCGATGTGGCGCATTGAGATGCGATTCGAGTCAGGGCTGACAAGGACGAGGCCGCTCCACCCCTCACTGCAAAAAAAGACAGCACGCAGGGACCTTCATGGAAAGCACAAAGAGATATTCTTCTTCTTTCTAAAAGAGGAAACAAATTCCCTAAAAAAAAAACAAATTAACTATGAGAAATTTAAAAAAAACATGAATTTTAATTTCGTAATTAATTGATTGTGTTACATTATCATAAAATGTGAAATTATTGATTCTATTAGTGATATATATATGTAATTAGTTGTCACGTAATTATATGATAATTTGAATTGTAAAGATTGTACGATCATGTTATAATCAGAATCCCTTTGAATTACACCTTGCTGAGAGATCAAAGCCAAAAGACTTCTAAAAGGAACTCGCACTAAAAAGAGTCTTAATTAAAGGAAATAATCCCACAAACACCAGAACCTTACAATGCTACAAAATAACATAAAAACACACTCTACCTTCTTTTAATATATGTCATGATTAACATGTTTAACACTAATATATAATTAACTCTAAAAAAAGCTAATTTTCCAGGCTTACTGAATGATTTCAAAATCAAAACGTCATGACATAGGATATGATCTGATTCTATTTTAGCATATTTGAGGGAAGCTATTTCTATGTGGATCTTAAGAATATTCTATTCCAAACTCATCAAATTAAAAAGAAAAAAAAAACAAAAAAAAAGGTACTTATATTCGGCCAAGGTCATATATAATACAGCTAGCTCTGCAAAACGTCTATATATAGGACGTGGAAATTGCAACATCCATGGTGTACACAGCGATGCAATTGACTTCAAGCGTATTTATGATTCGGTTCAACTTATTGAATGTTAAAATCTTTTTTCTTTTCTTTTGTTGCTATTAGAATCAATTAATGACTTTTCTGGAGTGGAAGACAAAACGGGGTCTGGTTGAAAATCTTTCGCCCGTTTTCATGGATTAGATTCCCTTTAATTCACGCCACAACAAAAACAAGTCAATCATAAGAGGGGTAGTGAAAAATGGTGCATTTGACAAATAAATAGCGCTATCTCGTAACGATCATAATTAATATGATGTGAAATCTAATTAATGCTAGAGTTTTACAGCTTGGTTTTCCATCTCATCTAACGACTTATTGCATGCCTTCAAAGAAGTTGATAGAATTAACGGCCACGTTCATGACAGGAAATTTCAATAATTCACACTATGTCATCTCTTAAGCATACGTTTAGCGAGTGCAGTTTGAAACTTTCTTTATGGTTTTAATAATTTTTGTTAAAATATTTTTTTTCCACAAAATTCAAACAAAAAATGATTTGAAGCACTTTCTTAAACGGATGATAAATGATGAATTAGGAAAAAAATTAATTAAATTCAAAACTGCATTATTTCGTAAAATAATGAGATCTAGCTTATTTGTCAACAACATCAATATTTCCGCTTCCGTTTGTGTATTTCATCTGTCGAAATTATTTCTTTCTATTCTCTATTTTCTAGGCTTCAAACTTTATTAATTTATATACAAATTCAGACTGAAAATTTCAGTTCTAGATAGTAAATGCGATCTTATTGATTAATAACATGTCCGTGTGCATTTTTACATGTCATTTTATCTCCTAATACTAGCTATCCAATTTAAATTACACATACAAATATATACATACATATATATATATATATGTATGCATATATATAGACATATTCGACGGGTCAGTTAAGGTTCAAAAAAAAAAAAAAACTGACAGATTCCGTTCAAAACCAAATCAAAAAATCACTTTTTTTTTTTATTATTGGTTTTGTCGGTTTAATTTGAGTATCTATTTTTGCAGTTATTGGATTGGTATTTTGAAACCGACAATAATGCAAAAATGAAGCTTAATCTCATATTTTTGTAATAAAATTCCCTAACAAGATTTCTATATTAAATTTAATGCTATTATTATATCAGGTTTATAAAAAAAAAAAGTACATATTTTGAATATCATATTGATACTGTCGAGTTAAATAAAATATTTTGAAGATAACTGCATATATTTTTTTTAAAATCTCAAGTCCGAGACACTATGCGAAACACAACTCATCTGGTGCTAGTGAACCTAAAAAAGTTGTTAATTATTGATCACCCTGGACTAGAGTGGTCCAAGCTCTTTCGTCGGTCGTTGACAATTGACAATAAACTATATACGATATGATACACACACACACACACACAAAATATATATGCGTGTTTGTATATTAATTAGCTAGCCAGGTAGCTTGATTAAGTCCACTGCCCCTTGCAAATTAACAACCTGTGTTAGGCGTGCTCAACTGGTCAGGTCATATAATGGCCAAGAAAGAGTAAATATTAGAACTGGACAATTGACAGATATATATATATATATATATATATTATATATATTTTCATGTTTCTAGGTGTGATAAAATGGACAAAACTTGTATCAACTATTTCAAAACAACCATGTCGGCCACTTTTTAAAGATACATGTGGTGTGTGTCACGTCATATACATACATACATAGATACATATATTAGCTCGTGCATGCACAGGTGCTTTAATTAACATATATGCATGATGTTTATAATTAACGAGACAACAATGCAAATTCTATTAGTAGTACTACTCCTGCTCATGAAACTTTGTTGCTTCCTGATTAAGCATAAATTATATTCTCCTCTTCTTGATTAGAATGAATTGGTTTACAGGGTGGAGTTCAAACTATCTAATATTGTTTGGTAATATGGGAACATCAATTTATGCATCAAACACAATTTGCTTTTAGATTTTCTGGGAGGACGCGATAACCAGTTATGTTTGAACCATAAAATTGATGTTCAAAGGGTGTTACCAAACGCCTAATGAAACAAGGGCAAAGTATTTAAAAAGCAATTTCAACGCTTTTTTCGCAATTAATATATTTCTTAGACAAAAATACATTATGAAATATTGGTTTGAGCATTTTCATGGTATAGGACCCATTTGGCATGATGCTCAAAATAGGGTTGGAGGATTTGAAGTTTCATTGTTGTTTTCAAGTATGATTAGGTTGTATCAGAACGGACATATACGTAAGATATTTCTTCATAAATTTAATTATGTCATATATTTTAGAGCTGTATATAAACATACATACACACATGCACACATACATACACATACATATTGATTTCATTGTTGAAATCGGCTTCGTGGCGTTGCACTCAATAGTTTCTCGTATATTAAATTGATGTGCATGATACATAAGCGCGCGCGCACACACACACACACACGTAGGTGAAACCGTTTCGTCCATGCCTAGAGTTTCGTTCACAGAGTTTCGTTCCCACTTTCGTTTTTTTTTTCCGTACTTTATGTGTCTTTTTTCTGTTTTGCTTTTGGTTTGCTTTTTTTTTTTCCTTTTCTTTTCCTTTTAAAATCTTACTATATTTAAAATATTTTTTCTTTTAATTTGTCGTTATTACGTTATAGTCTTTGTTCGCATTGTACTATTATTTCATTCATGATACAATTTATCTAATCTTCAATGTCGAAGTAGCTTTTTTTGAATATGTTTCTATAAAACAATTTAATATGGTTGTCTCAACTATTATTTTTTATTTATTACTTTTTTTTTTTTTTTTACTTTTCTTACGATGCTTATGTTTCTTTTGGGGGAAATTTTCTTGCACGGTTTTTTCTTTTTTATTTTTTTCATTTTGCTTTAAAAAACAATTTAATATTTTTTGTTTTATTTTTTACAATGTTATTTTTTAAATATATCATAAAATATTTTCCCTTGATTTGTCTCTATTATGTAATAATTTCTTTAAAAAATATCTTTGCTTTAATATTTTGTGGAATATATTTTTTAAACATGCTTGCTTTTATAATTGAACCGTCGAAATATATTTTATCCTCAATTACAGGGTGTCTTTTGCTTTCTCATTGTTCTATCATTCTGCCCTTGTTAAGATAACTTTTTGGTTTTTATCATTTCCATACCCTATAAAAACTATAAAAGAAATTAAATACAAATAACGTCAAAAAAATAAATAAGTCCATATATATGGTTTTTTCTAATGAGTTTTGTTTTGATTTTCCATTATGGTTTTACAAAATTAACAGATTTATAAATAAAAGGGTGAAAAAGAAAATTTCACATTAAAAACGAACTCGGTGGTACCAAAATGATATTTTCAAAAGCTACAAAGTGTCATTTTAATATTTTTTAAATAACAGGGTACCAGTTTGATGTTTTTCTAAAACACAAGAAATTAAAATAATAATATCTCTAACTTTTTTCAAATAGGCCCCTATTTATTTTACAATATTATTTCTTATATGCTTTTATAAAATACCTTTTTCCTCTCAACATGTCCTTATTAATATGGTTTCCTTAATTTCCCCACTACAATATTTTTCCCATAAATGTGTCTTTTTTTAAAAGTTTTTTCACGTTGCCCCTTCAACATTACTTTTTAATAACTGCATGCTCGCTAATTTGTTCCTATTGTTGTAATTTTAAAGTGTACATTACTCTTGTTAATATAATTTTGTTCGCATGTGTTCAAGCTTAATTTTTGGGTTCTTTTATTTTCGTTTTGCTGGAAGATCCTTTATAGGATAATCTTATTTTTCTTATAATCTCATTTTTCTTAATGTACTTCCTTCAAAAAAATTTCTTCCTCGCATCTTCTCATTGAAATATATTTTTCCATATATGTACCTATGATATTTTTTCTTGCGTAATCCTTATTATTTTGAAACCAAATACTCATAAAAATGTTTGAGTTGGTTCGCATAAAATTACAACTAACAAAGATCTTTTGTAAAACATAACAACATCATAATTAAAATATAATATGCATATAAAACTTATAAAATTACTCCCATGTACATAGCACGTAAGTTTAACTAGTATATATGTGTGTGTATATACACCTAAGATCACACATAAGCCGCAGTACGTGAGACGACAAGCAGTGATCATGATAAATTTTGATTGGTGCATAGATAACATATTTAATTAATGGCAAACTAATGCAGATAGCTAGCTATACGCTTGTTTCATTAGAACCCCTGAGTCGTATTCGATATAAAAGAGAAAGCCAAGAATATCATTATCACTACAAGAAAGTTGGCCAATCTAGTTGAATGATAACATTTTCAAACGAGAAAATTAATGAAGAGACAGCTTTCTTATATTAACTTCTCGACATTATTCATTTCATGGCTTGTGTTTGCGTTTCTATATTCTCAAAAGTAGATCTTTTTTCTCTCAATGCCAAATATAAGTGGTTGAATATCACTATATACGTATAAAATAATTCAAAGGCAAGGACACATCAGATTCATGCATTTAATGAGACTATGGAAGCTATGAAAGGCAAGTTTAAGTACTGATCAGACAAGCTAGCGAGACAGGTTATAGGCCTAGTTGTGAATATATATATATATACATATTTGTTAATATATATATATACACACACTCCCGATTCATTTCCCACTTGTATAGAAACGTGAAAAAAAAAAAAAAAAAGCCTCATCAAAATCTTTAGATAATTACCTGATCCTTCAATGTCCCCAACTTGTATTTTTCTTTTCGATGCCCTGTAAACCGGGAATCTGCCTTGTGAAAGAAATGCGGTAATTTTTAGCATTAGCAATATCTTTCTAATCAATTTTTTTCCCTACCATTAGCCTTATGTATTTCGCTATGATTTTTTTAAGGTCTTCCGTATTAGTCTCGCTAAAATAATGCTACTGTTTTGAAAATTCAAAAATCAAAGGGCCAGGAAACTAAAAATTGAATTCAGGAACAAAAATGTCTCAAAGCCACCAAAAGTCCAACAAGTAGTACTAAAACCTAACTAGTTGTCAAATATGTCATAAACTAATAAGTTCTTGTGAACTATTACAAATAGCTAGTGAATTACACGACGCATATACAACGACAGGTTTGACTTTACAGCAACTCAAATAGTAAATTACACGCTGTGTATACGCATCAAAAACCGTCATTGTATGTTCCCATCTACAGCAACTCTCAATAAGAGGATTTGTCTTTTAACAATGATTAATAACCGTCGTTAAATCCCCTATTTGTTCTAGTGATTGTAGTTGTACTGTAACCTAATTTTGTTGAGGACAATAAGCGATATTGGTTCTTCTAAATGAAAGCCATAGATTAATAGAAGCTTTAGGAAAAAAAAAAAAAAAAACCAGTTGGACTTGCATATCATCGCTACAAACTTGATCACACATGCAAGTGATAGACAAGCAGGCCTTGTAATTAATTTGAATTGCATGTCTATCCTCCCCCTCAGTCTCCACTTGTATATATATTAAACTAAAAACCTCGTCAAATTACCTCAAAAGTGAAGATATTTTTCTTCTTACCATATTGATCCCCAACTTATGTTTTTCTTTTGTTATTAAAAAAATAAAATAAAATAAAAACCCTCAGCAAAAGACACTAATAAATCTACTAGGCTACTTGATTAATAAGTTTCAACTTTTGATCTTTGGATCTCTTCTTGGATAGGAACACTACATGTAAATGATATGATATTATTTAGATCTATATAATAAATTATTAAGTTCGATTTCATCTCTAAATTAGTTTGAGTCGCAACTTGCAAATGTATGTAAATATGTTCTCTTTAATTTAGTCATGATCAGTCGATATATATAGCTGAAATGGATAAGAAAATCAAAACATAGCATGCAGTATAATTAGTATATATTCTTATCATGATATGGATAAAGACTGTAAACACATTTCCGCCAGATGTGCTGCTGCCAAAAAATAATGGTTTTAGCTCTATGCACATATATAGATTCATCACATGATCAACTAACTATGTGTGCGTGTGTGTATATATATATATACATGTATGTATCATCTTAGTGATAGTTTAATTTAAGTCTAAGAATAGTTTCTTTCAGTCCAGGTGACATCTATAGCATACATTAAATAAAACAGCATAATTGTTAATAATAGACCATGTGCCATATTATAGGAGATGTCGCGTTTTTTTTAAATGGTCATAGTCCGATTTGAGACAAATAATGGAGCTTAATTTCTCTAGACTTGGACCTCAGTTTTCTTATTTCGTCTTCATCTAGCTACTTGTTTATAAATATTATTTCTTTTAAATTGTATTGCTTCTGATCATGAGCAGCTTGTTGCAGCCCAATCCCAATTTGGAAAATAAAAAAGTTTCCGTTTTTGTAAGTCGGTGGAGATCTTAGGATTTGTGTCAGACACTGGATTATTAACTGAATAACTTATAAGAAAGTAAGTCACAAACACATATATAATATAATATATGATATAAGGCACGTAGTAGGATATAATATATATCATGTTTTATGTACCGTATATTTTAAGTTTATTCAAACAATATACTTTAGATTTTTTATCTCAATAAATTTATGCCTTCAGTTAAATTTAACACACAAATTTATCTCTTTATCCAATCAATCTTCAATTTTGACTTAAAATTACTAAAATACCCTCAAATTAAAAAATAAGACAACTTTAAAAACTTAAAAAGACTTTATACTAAGGTTTTTGCCTTCAAAAATATATAAAATACCTTCAAAAATAGGTGTTTTGTGTGTTTTTATTTTTGTTTTCTTCTTATTTTTTTAAAATTTTTAGTTTTTTTATATTTTACTAAAGATAATTTAGTCATTTTAAAGGTAAAAAAATCAAATATTGAATGAGGAAAATATAGAATTGTGTATTAAATCTAACTTAAAAGTATACATTCGATGAGATCGAAAACTGAATGTATAGTTTATGCATTAATCTAAAATAGAGGGTATAGAAAAATAAATATTCCTTGTTTTTAATTAGTCCAAAAACTTATAAGCTTATTTTGGTTGGAAGGATGGAGAGTTGAAGTGATGGGGATTAATGAACAATATGGAGTGAACTATAATTATTATGTTGATTTTCCCCCAAAAAAAAAAGTTATCCTTTATATTATAGTTATTTGTTTAAACACTATATTGTCCGTTTTAATAATTTTTCTTGAATGGTAACATAATCTTTTTTTTTTTTTACAAAGATTATCTTTTTGAATTCAAATGTGATTGATTTATTGAGTCCTTGTACTAATAAAAGGATTCAATTTGGTGAGTCCTCTCACCTCCCACTTTTCTTATAAACTACCAAACAATGAATTAGGTGTCTTCTACATTTCTCCATTCCTCCATCTCAACCTACACCAAAATGCCTCTAAAATGAGCTAAATCATGTGACCTCTACTACATTTCTATCTAATTAAATTCATCAATATGATAAATTTCTATCTAATTAAATTTGTCAATATGATATCATGAAGCAATGCCATATATTGCACGAATTAACTAAAATTACGACTTCGTTTGTCTTACATTAATTTTAAACATGTCCATCGATCTTTCCATATCTACTTCTGTGTTATCATAAAATCATGATATTCTCTTTTAAAGAAAAGCACAAGAATGCCTTTCTGAGAAGGTACCTTTTCTTGTCTCCCTAACATTGAGTCTTTCAATATTTTCCGTTTCTAAGGGGCTGGTCAAAAGGGAAATGTCTGACTGCACAAGTTTAGGAGATGGTGGGTTTCGGAGTATGGACCCTGGTTGGTCGGACAAGTTCTTGGGCTGGATTGAATTTGGGCTTCATTAGTTGTTCGAGCGCCCACAAATTCTAGGCCAGGTAAAGTCAAATGACAAGAAACTTTGTTTAGAAAACACGTTTGACTCTAAATAAAAGCTTAGAACTGAATGATGGCTAATATTTACATAAAGAAATTTGTATATCTTAAGCATTTTAGAATAGAATTGACTACCAAAATTTTTGGTTACACATGCTATAGTGATTAGAAAAAGTGAGCTATAACGTAAAGCTCTTACATTTTTCAGTTATACTATGCTTCCCAAACACTCTATTAGTTTTATTAGTTTTGTAAAATGATATTTACTATAATTTTCCAAAAATTATCAAACTTCATAATATGCTCTTTTTTTAAATGGATAACATGCTTTTCTTTAATAAATTAGTTTAAGCTAATTACGAAACTTCCAACTTTAAACTGCCTTTTTTTCTCTCAAAAAGAAAACAAATAAAAGAAAACTCTAGACGTGATATTTGTGTTATATGTTACCTATTCTATAATTGGAATGATTTATGTCACATGTTAAAAAACTATTTGAAAATATGCAAGTGGCATAAACAATATTGGCAATACCCAAAAACTAAACCTAATTTTTTTTCTTTCTTTATTTATTTCTCTTTCTCTCTTTGGATCTTTGCCAATATGTTAAGGGTATATTTAGGTATTTTAAACTAAGTGATGACATGGATGTTATTTTTTCTGTAAATATTTTTTTATGGCATAAATCAAACAAAAGCTTAAAATTCGTAGCATTTTTTGTAAAGAGCCTACTTTAGACAACCTAAATCCAAGAGGCCTTCTGATAGGCCTAAACCGTTCTTTGTCGGCCCATTTTGGCAGCCAAGCCTGACCCATTAGCAGCCGAAGAAGAAAACCGTTGGCTATCTATAACGGTCACCCATCCAAATCTCTCTCTACTCCACGGAACATTCAACAAACAAGAAGAAGAAGAAGAAGATCAAAGAAAAATCCCCCAAGACCATGGTAAAATCCCGAAAGAAAACCAGAAGTGGCAGCAACCGCCGGCGTCCGTTCAAAGAGTACCACGAGGAGTGGTTCGACCTTCTCAAGAACCGGCTCCTCCCCGGCCTCCGCCGCGCCATCCACGAGTCCTCCCTCCCCCAGCTCTCCACCCAAGTCGACATCCTCCGCCACCACATCTCCTCTTACTACGACGCCCTCGATCTCTCCAACGACGTCGCCCACCTCCTCCACCGCTCCGGTTCTTGGCGCACCCCTCTCGAGACCCCCTTCCTCTGGCTCGGCGACCTCCACCCTTACCTCTTCACCAACCTCCTCCGCTCCTTCCTCAACAGCGACGACGACGAGAACGACGAGAACGACGACGTTTTCCAGTCCACCAATCTCCGAAACCGCTTTCTCCTGAGCGACGGGGGAGATAATGATGTGAACGAGCTCTTCAACCGGCCTTGGCACATTGTCATGGCTTGGAGGAATCCGCCGGCGAGTCTCATGGCGCGGATGGATCAGATCGAGTGCGGGGTCCGGCTGATGGTCCCGGCGCTGGCGGAGCGGGCGAGGAAGGCGCAGGAGAGGTTCGTGCAGGCGGTTGCAGGGGATTACTGGGGTGGGAGGAGAAGAAGGAAGAGGAGGGAGAAGGAGGCGGCAGCGAGGGCGGTGGTGGAGAAGGCGGTAGCGGCGGAGATGGATGAGATGTTGGGCATTTTGGTGGACGCCAATAGGCTGAGGAGAAGTGTTCTGGCGGAGATAATTGCAGCCACCACCGTGTACCAAGCTGCTCTGTTTCTTGAAGGTCTTGCCCAATTTCTTGTTGGGTTTAGGGATCCTGATTTGGTTGCTGAGTTTGAAGCTTGCAAGACTCCTTTTAATTAACCATTTGAATTAGTATATAATGATGAGGAGTAGAATATTTTGTTTTTCTTGTTCTTGTTCTAATTGGACATGATCCGTTTGTTTAATTTCAGTGTTTTTGAATTATTTTTTTTACCAGATTAGTTACTTCTTGAATGTCTACTTTTTGTTGGTCTTGTAAGTAAATTTGGTTGGTGGAACTTTTGTTGTCAATGCTCTCGTGAAGATTATTTTCAGCTTAATTGTTTTAGTTGATTACTTTAGCCTTTGTTGTACGTAATATTGTAGAAGAATATTAGCCTTTTTGGCTTTTTCACAAGTCGCTAGATGGCGCTCTGCCATTCTTCTTCTCTTATAAAAGGCTTTGTTGAATGATTTGGATACCTTAGAAATTTATTGGTTTTAACTTTCCTTGTCAATTGTAACTAAAATGTCGTCTTTTTTTTTTTTTTTTTTTTTTTTTTTTTTTTTTTTTGGGGTGAGCTATTGGGTTTGCTTTGAATTATGGACATGAGAATTTTTTTTTTTTTTGGTAGAAATGGTGTTGTAATCATTCATGAAATTGTGTTTGGTTGATTTTGTTTATGAAATTGTGCTTGGTTGTTTTTTTTTTTTAAAGGAAATTGTTTTGAGTACATGAAAAAGTGAAACCTTTTTTTATTATATTTTTGAAAATATATGTCGTGCATGTAAGTTTTAATAAATAAAAGAATAGTTGATGACGAATAAGCATGAATTTTAATATAGAATTTAGAACTATCTTCAGAAATTAGTTATTTAGTATTTGAGTTATTTTAGTGTTATCTAAAGCCTTCAATTATTCCCTCAAATTCTCTCTCTCTCAGCTCTTCTGCTATTTAAAAAAAGAAAAAAGGAGGAAACCAAACGCCACTTAAACCATTTTCAACTTGCACACGTTGGAAAAAGCGAGAATACCGTTCCAAACTTAGCCCAAACATTTTTATGGGCCAATATGTGTCAATGGCCCCTATAAAAGATGCAGCCCAGGAACACTTTCAAATCTGAACACATGGCGTCATCACTCATCAAATACCCTTTTTTAGGGGTTTTTTTTTTCATTGTTGCTCTAAAACTTATGTTCATTTGCAAATTGCTTTTTGAACTATTAATTCTGGCAAATTACATTTTAATTTGTAAATTTATAGTAAATTATCTCGTTGATAGCAATGTTAATTTTTTATGAAAAATTTATTTATAATTTTTATATGGATCATTAATTACGAGCATATAAGGTCTCTTTTAAAAATTATTAACCCAAATTTACATTCAAAATAAAAACAATTTAAAATTTTCTATGGTAATAGAAACTTTATTAAAAATATTATCTACAATAAATTTAAATTAAAATACATAAAAATAACCATCAATACTATTAATTAACTATTTATGGGTAAGTTACACATCAACTTTATTCAAAATAGTAACACCATTATCAATGGTTTTTTTTGAAGCATAAAGTAAGGAATTCGAACTCATCAATTTTAGATAGAGTTGGGAGCAATTTATTGTAAACTTATGCCTACAACTATACTTATTAATTAAAAATTTAAACAATAAATTATAAATATAAGATAAGTTTAAACGAAAAAAAAAATATATCTTGAGGAAATGCCGGCGCATTAAATGGAAACGATTTATTTATTTTAATACTAGGCACCGACATTTCCAGGGTCAAACTCCCCTCAACTACACATGCCATGCAGTTGATCCTATACTTCTCAACAAAATCAGTCCCTCTCCTTTTTTTCTCTTTCGTTTCTACAGACGTCAACGACTCTTTCTTTTTAATCAAAACTCCAAACATCAATAAATAAAACACCTTTTCGTCCACAAATCAACAAAGAAAAAAAAAATAATATAAAATAAATAAATAAAAGTTACTCCACCAT
The DNA here is from genome assembly GCA_946598075.1 of Artocarpus hirsutus. NCBI lineage: Eukaryota > Viridiplantae > Streptophyta > Magnoliopsida > Rosales > Moraceae > Artocarpus > Artocarpus hirsutus. The sequence continues at coordinate 16,685 of CAMOHE010038696.1, read as the reverse complement.
TTCCTCGATATTGTTAAAAAAAATAAATCAAAAAACAAAAAAAAAAAAAAAATGCAGAAGATCATTTCGTCAATACCCTGTGCGACTGTGTAAAAAAAAAAGTCCGACCCTTTTCTCCGCAACACCCAATCTCTCTCTTCTCTCTCTTCAATGGCCTGCAAAAATTATTCCTTCATCTTCTTCATAATCTTAATCCAATCCATCTTTTGTCAGAAAATCTCCGACAATGATCAAAACCAACAACAACCCGACTGCAGAAACCGCTGGATCCACATCCGCCGTCTACCGCCTCGCTTCAATCTCGATCTCCTCACGAACTGCTCCGAATACCCGATCTCCGGCGACTTCTGCCCTTTCTTGGCCAACCACGGTCTCGGCCAGAAGACCCATAACCGCTCCCACAGCTGGTACAGAACCGACCCGATGATGCTGGAACTCGTCTTCCACCGCCGTATGCTCGAGTACCCATGCCTGACCTCCGATCCCTCCTCCGCCGACGCCATCTACCTTCCTTACTACGCCGGCCTTGACTCTCTTCGTTATCTTTACGGCTCCGCCGTGAACTCCAGCGCCGACCACGGCCTCGACCTCTTCGAATTTCTGCAGACGGACAGCCCCGGCGCGTGGGAGAAACTCGCCGGACATGATCACTTTCTAGTGATGGCTCGGCCGGCGTGGGACTTCTCCCAGTCGCCGGAGGCGGATCCGCCGGTTTGGGGGACGTCGTTTCTCGAGATCCCCGAGTTCTTCAACGTCACGGCGCTCACGCTCGAGTCCCGCGCGTGGCCCTGGCAGGAGCAGGCGGTTCCTTATCCGACGTCGTTTCACCCGCCGAATCTCTCGCTATTGGACGCGTGGGTGAACCGAGTCCGCCGCACGCGCCGCTCCACTCTCATGCTCTTCGTCGGCGGAGGCGGAACCGTCTCCCCCTCCTCCGCCGGAACGCCCAACATCCGCCGCAGCATTCGCGCAGAGTGCGACAACCTAACCGGCTCCGCCATCGCCGCGGCAGGCTCGAACGTCGGTCATGGTTACGGACCGTATGGAACAAGTTACTTGGAGGTCTGCAGAGTGGTGGACTGTTCGAACGGAGTTTGCGAGCACGATCCGATAAGGTACATGAGGGCGATGCTTGAGTCAAGCTTCTGCCTCCAGCCTCCAGGCGACACACCGACGCGGCGGTCGACGTTTGACGGAATTCTGGCTGGCTGCATTCCGGTGTTCTTCGAGGACCAGTCGGCGAGGTCGCAGTACGGATGGCATCTGCCAGAGGCGGAGTTCGAGGAGTTCTCGGTCACGATTCCCAAGGAGGAGGTGGTGTTCAAGGGGCTGAGAATCGTGGATGTGTTGAAGGGGATTCCGAGGTCTAGAGTGAGAAAGATGAGAGAGAAAGTGGTGGAGATGATGGGGAGGGTTATTTACAGAAGGCACGGGAGTTCGATGGGTTTGAGAGGGAAGAAGGATGCTTTTGATGTCGCCATTGAAGGTGTTTTGAGAAGGATTACAGACAGACTTTCACAGGCTTCTCTTCCATATTAACCGTTTTCTTCTTTAGCATTGTTTGTTGTTGTAAATTATTAATTTTCCTTTTATTTATTTATGTAAGTTATTTAATTCACTGCAAGCAAACGCATGCAGTGTGAGAGTTCTATATAATTTTTCCATTTTTCGAGTTTTATGATTGATGTCTTTACTGGCCAAAACATTTTGGTTCTGTTTGTTTGGAACAACGGTTTTTGCTGTAAATTACACCTATAAATACTATAGATACTGTAAATTACACCTATAAATACTATATTATAAAATTTTTATATGTTATAATTTTTAAATTAAAACCGGTGTATATGAAGCTGCCTCAAACATCTGCTGGTATTGTGTTGCAAACACGAATAACACTTTTATGTCATTAGAACGACAATTGAACTACAACACTGCAACACATGACAAAAAATACTGCTAAAATTGTAGTTAAAATTGCGATTCTAACTGACCTAATATACACATAAGCCAATTCAATAAAGTTTTTAATTAAAATCTAGCATGTACGGTATTAAAGAGAGTTTGATGTTGTTCAAGGGAAAGCACAAAGGTTCCGAATAACATAAGGTATGTTTTTGAGTTGAGGGAGAGGGAAAAATAAATAAATTTTATTAAGTTTTAAGGGAAAAATAAATAATAGAAAAGAAGTGTCTAAAACCAAACCAACAAATGGGCAGCCATGCGGAACAATATTCATTACATATGGGAACATGGAAACGATAACTGCAAAACTGGTCTGGTTTTTTGTTTTTGAGAAATTCTCTTTTGGACTTCTTTTTGTTTTTGTGAGAGGTGGGCAAAAGAGAGGTTGATTTTTATTTTCCTTTTTTCACCCTTACTATCCCCATCTAACAATCGCAGAACCCCAAGTGAGACCAGCCCCAAAGCCTGCAGCTGCAATGGTATGGCCTGCTTTCACTTTCCCACCTCTGACAGCCTCATCCAATGCCAACGGAATCGAAGCAGCACTTGTGTTGCCGTAGTTTGCCAAGTTTGATATGACTCGCTCTTGTGGGATTTCTAAACGGGTTGCAACCGCATCTATGATCCTCTGGTTTGCCTGTACCACCACAATGATCAAAAGAAATTACGTTTGTCTTTACAATATTGGCCTCTCTTCTAGTGAAAATCCTGCATTTAGATCTAGCTTCCATACCTGATGAAGCAGTAACCAATCAATGCTGGAACGAGGAATGCCAGCCCGTTCGAGAGCATACTCGATTGACTGCGGCACGCACCGCACAGCAAAGCGGAACACCTCTTTTCCATTCATCTGAATGCATGAATAGTTGGACCGTCGTGGAGGGAAGTCCAACACTGAACCGTTAGTACCCAATGCATGATCTGTTTCGTTCTCTTTGATGCATGCATTTAAATGCCTGCATCACATGAAACGAGTTGTTTCAGTCATAAAATGCCCATCAAAGATAATACGAAGAAGAAAGGGAAGGATAGACAAATCAAAACCTTTGGCCATCACCGTCACTATGCAAGTCAAAACCAAATAAACCATCTTCTTCGCTGTCACAGGCCTGTATGGTAATTTTATTTTAGTAAGAAAATGAGAACAGTAGTTTTTTCTTTTGAAGGAGAGAGACAACCATCATCTTATGCTGCTCTTCAAAATTAAAACAGAAACCCCACATAACACAAAACGGAGAACAGGCTTGCAGACCAAGCATTACTTCATGCCCTGATTGCTAAAAGTTCTAATAAGTAGCTCAACAAAGTGGAAATTACATGCCAAATCAGATAGAAACTAACCACTGTTGGGTTGTAAAGGAAAAAAAAACAAATGCAAGAAAAGAGAGAAAAACAATCTTTGAAGGAGACTGAGTTTTGAAAGTCCACGACTGTTTAAGAAATTTCTTAATCTTCCTTCACTATAGAACCTATGTTACATGTCATAACATAAACTTGGATCAAATGTCACGTCTAGGAGATTTTCTTGCCCTACACAGGTGTTAATCAGCAAGATGAAAACTATTTACCTTGATACATGAACTATCTTTTTTACGAGACAAGAAACTTTATATATCAATAATTATGTATGAATCGATAAGGGAGAGGTTCCCTCAGACCAAAAAAAAAAAAGGATGCCCATCAACCCACTTGCTAGCATCAAATATATACTATCAGTATCAATGTAGGATATTATAGTGAATAGCGATAACTGTGATATGCTGAGATGTCCTTGTACATTGACAACCTGAAAAGGGAGATAATGACCTGTACTAATACAGCACCAGCAGCATCCCCAAAGAGTATACAGGTTCCTCTGTCAGTCCAATCAACGTATCGAGAAAGCGCATCGGCCCCAATCACCAGAACATTTTTAAAACCACCACCTGTATGCATAGGCAGACTTTTAGTAGTTGAAGACAATAGAAGTAGCATTAAATTTCTAAATTCTAAGGGCAAGAAAGCAAACTATTACCCCGAATGTGACAAGCAGCCGAAACTAGACCCAATACGAATCCACTACACGCAGCGGTGATATCATAAGCCAAAGGGTTTCTTTTGCAACCAAGTGCTTTTTGGATCTGAGAATTGCAATAAAAAAGAAAAATAGTAAGAGCATGGAATAGTACGAAGGTGGTTCTATTATAAATTATTTGGGAATAAATCAACACAAGTACTCGAGAATACAGATCTCATAGCATCTGTAGAGTGTTATCACAATCTAAAGAGCTCAATAATCCTCCGCGCAAGTGAATAAACTGCAATATCTAGTTTGCAGGGCTAAAAACAAGGCAATAGCTCGATAGCCAACGGAATAGAATGCAGAAAACCAATGATTTCTGTTCTATCATATTTCATTTGGTCTGTGTGATCGTAGATACTAGACAGGAAGAGAAAGAAACTTGAATATACAGCTCAAGAAAGTTAGAACATGAAACAACGTTGAGCAAAGTTTGCCTTTCCTGCTAACTTTTTTTATTGATTTCTTTCTCTAAACGAGTTTCTCTCCTTTGGAAGGAAGTTGGAGATAAATACTTTTTGTAAAAAAGCAATAACAAAACGAAAGGTGAAGCAAGGTTAAAAAAGATACGTATCTTTGAAATCAAATGCATATAAACACAAAAAGTTGGTAGATGGAACCAAAATCTTTATTATTAAAAAAAAAAAAAAAAAACCTTGTCCTACTTTGGACTTTATACTCCAAACCGAGCACTACGAATGACAAAATATGGAAACCTAAACATGACAAGGGTTTCTCAAGATACATTACAGGGAAACTACTCTTTCAATCGCCATGATGCTTCAAAGCACACGACATATTCCAGTTTCCTTAAGTTATTTAGACATGGAATACAACAACAAATGGTGCATACACATCTTCGGATGATGAAAGGACAAGCAGATTCTTAATAATTTCTTCTTAATCCAAATTCTGTGCTACATCTAACATCATATACCTGAGGAGCACTGCCAAAAAGATCCTCTGGTGTGGATGTACACATCAAGACTAGGTCAACATCATCAGGATCAACCTGCGCCATCTCAAGTGCTTTCCCTGCTGCCTCTACAGATAACGATGTTAAGCTATCTTTGCCTGTAAGAAAAATCATCCACGTAGAGAAAATTTGAAATTATCAACCGCTATTCAATATTAGAAGGTCATTTCAACCAAAAGTTCCATAGAAGAAATAACTAGAAAACAACCGGAGCTCATCCAAGAAACAATTAAAATTAAGTAGAAAGAGGAAAAGCCACCCAAGATTAATAGAAGCATCAAACTTATGGTACCTGGCATTCCTGCTATAAAAACTGACCTGATAGGACCCGTCGATTACGAATGCCAGTACGAACAGATATCCATTCATCAGACGTCTCAACTATTTTCGAAAGATCATCATTGGAAACCTTAAGAGTTGGTACTGCTGAGCCACATCCTACTAACTTGCAGCCTTTACTAACAAGCCTGTAAAAGTATAATGTTTATCAACTAAAGGAACAGAACAAGAAAATACAAAAGTGGTCAGGTTGCCATTTCCAATTCTTAGAACAATACTAAACTGCAGCAGGAAAACTCAAATTATAAGTTTCAGAAAACCAAGCCACTTTCCATTTTCTTTGATTGGAAAGACGTAATGCTAATGGGTGATTAGTCTTCTCATGTTTTTGCGTTGTTTCTATTTGGTTGTTAAAAATTAAAATAAAATAAAATAAGATCTTGAGTACACGTAAGTTTTAAGCGAATTAGCAGCAAAGCTATCTCAATAAGACCAGTAAATTTCTCTCTCTTCTAACTCTATCCATTTCTTATATTCACTGCCTACACCACTAGATTGGTGAAACAGAAAATCTTTACACCACAAACTAAGCAAAATTTATTCCCTCCAATTAACCTAAGAAGTAGAGAGCTTATGCATTCAGCTGAATTCCACTTACCACATTAAGATCTTCCTTCCCAAATAGAATCAAATTCGGATGTTTCATTGAATAATATGTCTCAAAATGGGCAAAATTTATCACAAGTAACATAGCTTCTTCAACTAAGCGGTAATAATTAGCTCCCAATAACAGTATCCTTATTCATCATTAACTTCATAGGATGTATACCAAAGATAAAGTAGATCAAAAGCAACAAAATTTATACTGTAAAAAGATAATAACAGTGTGATTCAATCTCATGTAAGTAGTTAACTTATCTTTCTCATTCTAAATCAATAGACGCGTCAATGACAGGCCATGCAAGAGCAACCCAAAACAGTACCTTCGATACAACCGAGGTACAAAAACAAAAACTTCAATCAAAAGAATGAAAACTTATGAAAATATAACAGAAATTGCTAAGCATTCAAACAAAGATCCTAAATAGTTATTCCGAAACAATGTTCATCCAACTGATAAACATTCAAAAAAGAAGAAAGAAAAGAAAAAAATCAATTGCATGCGAAACCAAAGAGCCATTTTTGCATAAAACATAGAGAAATCCGAATAAGAAGAGACCTGGGCAGTCGAGATTCGGAAGGGGAGAGTTTCTCAGCGCCTTGATTAATAGTGCTGGAGCAGACGAACATCCTTTTGGAGATTCCCTCGGAGGAGCAAAACCCAGATCGGTAAATCCCTATTGAAGGCTGAATCTTCCTCCGCAGACTCGGAACTGCGGGGCTAGTGAAGAACCCAGATGCATTGGCCATTGAAAATTAAAAAATAATAATAATAATAACAACAAAATTAAAATATAAAGAGAGGAAGAAGAAGACGAAAACAAAGTGAGAGATTTAATGCAAAGGAGAGATCTTTTGTTTCAGTTTTGAAGAAAATGGAATTGGAGAATGCAACAGAGAGAATATCTGAAGCCCATTACAGAAGAAGAAAAAAAGAGAAGATCTTCGGGGGCCCAAGGCAGAGGAAGGACAAAGGGGGGCGATTATGCCAAAAAAAAAAAAAAGAACAAATAAATTGAGGAGGAAACTCCAATGCTCTTCTGTGTCTCCTAATCCTCTCTCTTCATTGCAATATGTTAAAATTGCCGTTTAAAGCCAAGCAGGAGGAGGCCCATGACCAGGAGAGACAGTCATGCAATTGCAAAATGCTTTCCCTGGCTTCCCTATTCCCAAGTTTTGATTTTTTTCCCCCATTTTTGGGGTTCTTTTCATACAAATCCAAGCGGGCAAGGGCTAGCTAGGTGGGGATATGCAGAGGGTCTGACAGATAACCAAAACCTGATGTCATTTACAATTAGAAAAATTATTTTTATCCCGTGCTTATACCCCTGTTTTTTTAATAATCGGGTTATAATGATATGGGTTAACCAGGCTATTACAATAAAGCTTTGATTTTTGAAATCCTTTTGCGTGGCCAGTCACTATTGGTCAAGCTTTGATTTTTAAAACTTGCAATTCTTCGTTTTCTTCTTCAAAGTATTAAGCCGATGCAAACTAAATTTACATTAATTTCTGTTTTTTATACATAAATTTGCATTAATTTCATGAAAAAAAAATCAAAAGTTCGTAGAGCTAGAAAGGTCTTAGTTTTAACACTTATTTTCATCAAATTTACACCATTATTTCACTTTATTATCATTAACACTTACTCTAATTGAATAAGGTGTTCTCAACTTGATCATTTTGGTTTTGACTAGTTGACTGACTGAATCAAATTTTAAATTTTGTAAAAATCAACTTGATCACTGGTTTGTAAAAGTTTTCACTGGTTTGATGGCGATGATAACGGTAAGGACGGAAAGATAAGGGTGGGAGAAAAGCAATGTGGGAGTGAAGGGAGGGCAAGGAAAGATTGAAAGAGGGAGGCGCCTATAGTGAGTGAAGTGTGATATGAAGCTCTTAAGATTTTAAAGAGGTGACAAAAGAAGTATATAGTTCCTTTTTTTTGGTTAAAAAAGTAAACAATTTAGTTTGGTTATGACCGAACTCCTAAAACCCAAAACTGAAATAACTGAAATATAAATCATTCACGGAGAATTCAGCTTATTACGGGTACAAAAAGGCAGTTTTGAAGTGTTACATCTCAGGTTCGGGTATGCCATGAACAACCCCAGGACAAATGTTAATTTTTTTTTTTCCTAAATATGTTAGTTTTGTAACTTGGATGTGAGAGAGATTACAATCTTGGTTTCCAAATTCTTATATATAGAGAGAGTTAATTCTAACTTGTATTTGTTGACCGCTAATTGTGTGGTTATGTGTTTGATTGCTTTTCACGTTATATTTTAGTGAAAAGCCGCTATATGTATTCTGCCATATGCAGCTAGGTTTGCATGGTTATGACTTATAAAAAGAAGAGGAAAACGCATAATGGTAAGACTCAAAAGAAATTTTTGATTAATTGTATTAAATATTAATCCCATCATAACTAAGAAAAAATGTCAGAATTTGGCAAAACATGATAAAATTTGTCATTGAAACTCTGAAAAAGCAATAAAATTCCTTTATACTCTAGCAAAGAATTCTCTTGAGAGAGAAAAATACACTATATCCCTTGCGATGGACAAGTCGAAAGAAGGAAGGTGACATAAAAGAATTGGTAATACATTTTCTCTTCCACATCACGTTCAAAATTTAAACGTGATGAATTTTTCTTAAATTGTATTTGAGAGAAAAGTTTTAACTTTAAAATTTAAACCGTATATTATGGTATGTAAAAATTTTACATTGTAATATATTTTTATTTTATACTGAAACATATAAAAAATTTACACAATTTTCGCTTTGAATTTTAAAGTTTAAATGACTTTTTTCAATAGCCTATTGTACATACTTTTTTTTTTCCTTTCTGAAACGGGACCTATCGTACATACTTGGAAGTGAGTTTTAGCTCACTTTTTGGTTGCAGCTTTTTTTTAAGGTGGTCTTTTCTTAGCAACTTCTATTGCTTTCTGTATGCAACTACGGTCCAATTACAAATTGATTAATTAAGTCAACAATGTGTCTACGAGGTTGATAACGTACGTATAAGTTGCAAAAGTGATAGATTAATAAATCAAAGTAGTTTCTTTTAAAATCGTATCTTTTGACAAGAAGTAAAAACAACATGAATCAGATGTTCAATGGTTGGTTGGCCGAATGCTCTCTCTAAGAATCATTGCACATCAGATGTTCAATGGTTGGTTGGCCGAATGCTGTCTCTAAGATTCATTAACAGGATTTGCATTAATATATACACGCGCACACACGCACACACGTGTGTGTGTTGAAAAGAAAGTATACACATGGCAAAAGTTTTTGAGTCCAATTTTAATGAGATGATGTGTCAATTTATCTTGTTTGGTAAATTCTCACCATCCACAAACTAGGGGTGGAGCAAAAAATAAATAAATTTCAATAAAGGGGCTAGTGCGTGTATTAGAAACTTCATCAACACCGTAGGAACTAGCCCAGAAGTTAAGATAGGGTTTAAAAGGTTAGGTCTTAGGTTCGATACTTAGAAGGTAAGGGTAGATTAACTATAAAAAAAGAAACTTCATCATAGTATACGTCATATCATACAATCATACGTATATATAAATGCAGACGCACAACATACATGCATCTCATGAAGATGCATGGTTATATATCTTTCTTCAGTTGATGCCAATGTACTTCCACTTGCACATTGTTGCTGTTTTTCGTCTCGTAGTCGTTTTGGTGTTTATTGTTATTTCTCCTTTGATTGTTGTCGTTTCTCTAATTTATTCTTTTTAAAAAAAAATTCTAGTTTCCTTTCTCATCTTGTTTTCCAGTCTAATTATTTCTATGTTATTACGATATTACAATGCTCTTAAGAAAAAAATTGTGAAAACAATAAAAATAAAAACATCATGAAGAGAGAACAAATCAGAAGAAAACGACAGCAATGTGAAAAACGATAGCATTCAAAAATCATTTTCATAAAGTTATTATTTTTTTGCTGATGCAGTGACCTTTTTTTTCATTCAGGTGGACATCACAACGACAAAGTACGACAAATTTGTGCGTATATTTTTAATATCCCTGATCAGATCATGTTAAGCTTGAATTGTATATTTTCTTTAGTATGTCGTTTTTGTTGGCGAAGACATCATGAACCGCATATTGTTTTAGATAAGGACAACAAATTCTTAAACATAAAACGTATAAAATGTCAGTTGTTCGCAAATAACGAAATTAAAGATTTTTGAGGTAAACAACACCGTGTTTAAGCTTAAAGCTTGTGTTGTTTTCATTGAAAATACAGTTATGACCATCTCAAAATAAACGACATGCTACTTATAAATGAAAACGACATGAAATTTTTTTTTGATGTAAACAACTTTTGTTCGTTCGGTTTGGAAAATTAATTGAAACTATTTGCTTTACATTGTAGCATATGAAAGCTTTGTATCGTAGTTTGGAAAATTAATTGAAACTATTTGCTTTACATTGTAGCATATGAAAGCTTTGTATCGTAGCAGTTAGAACTGTATAGTTATAATAATATTGCCAAACTAAATAATTGTATTTTCATCAAACTAGTGTCTTTAGCATTAGCTTATTAGAAGATATATATAGAGAGAGAGAGATAAAATCAAGGGACTTTTTTAGGGGATATTGTACTCAACTAAATAAGAATTCTATTTATAGGTTTATCTTCCTATAAGTAGTAATGTTAATTGTCATTTTACCGCTGTATGGTTTACGTGCATGGATCTCACACAAACATTAGTCATTCCACTAAAGAATATATACGTGAAGTTTCACTAAGGACGGCCATGACTTATATCCTCATGCAGGCAAAGGCAAAGGAGTCCAAAGTTGCTGTCTCCTGACTGTTGTGTCTTTAGACAACAGATTTGGACTCAAGGCAAACTAGCTTCAAACAAAAACAGAAAGGCTATTTAAAAAAGTTTAACTAGCTGCTACATTTCTAATTCCATGGCTTGAGGGTGCGGAGCTAGAAAAATTGGTCGGGAGAATGTATACTAACATTGTCAAGAAAAATTAAAGGAAAATTAGGATGAATGATCTTTTTGATAGCCTCCTTAAAATAAATGACCATAACTTTTAAAAATTAAGTAAATAGTCGTTTATCACTAATAAACTAAGTTTATCTAATAAATTCCTTGAGTTATCAATGCTAAACCTGATAAACTTGAGTTTATCAGGTAAACTCAAGTTTATTACTGATAAACGACCATTTACTTAATTTAAAAAACTTGTGATCCTTTATTTTAAAAGTATTTTAAAAAAGACCACTTACCTCTATATCCCAAAATTAAATAAAGAAGATATAGGACCTTAAGGATGGAATATAATTTTAGAGGAATAGAGCATAGTTTTTATAAAATTTTATATACAATATTAAAAAAGAAATTCAAGGAGAGCAACCGCCTATCCTCATCCGTGTGTAACTCCACCGTACATGGCGTGGCTTGGAACAAATACATAGCATTTACTCCACCTACATATCCAATTAGTGTCATATCTAATTTTGAGGCATGGAATCGTGTCTATAAACTCCTTACTGAGATGCAATAATTGTCCACACTTAGACCTTGTTGCAAATAAGGGACAGAGAGGTTAGAGGATTAGAATATAAATTTTAAGAGTTCCGGTTATTTTTTTGGAAGAATTGGGGAAGACCATGAATTGGATTAGAAGTTCTAAATCTTTTAGTTTGGAAAGTGAGTTGAAACCAAAGTTCGAACTAAAAAATATTTAACTCTATTTAAATTTTATAAGAGAAAAAATTATAACAAACTTAATTTGAACCAAATTTCTAAACACATTAATTACAAGACTTCAATTTAAATCCTTTCAAACTTGAAATGGTTAGTGAGTAAAAAGTTCATTCCGAACATCATAAGGGAAAAAATAATTCTCTCACTCCATTTTTCTTTCATATATATGTACACACTTTCCCTCTTACCAATATACATTTTAATTTCAATATATATAATGAGAAAAATTAAGACGGCATATAAATACCCAATATAGTTGTTTTTTCAAAAACAAATTTCTAAACGAATATCAAAATGGCATGATCTACCTCCCGATTAGTTTGTTGGTTTGAATTGTATTGATTTGATAAAAATTAATTCAAACTGTATAGTTTAAACTACAATTTGAATAGAAATTTGAATATACAATCAAAGTTTTAATTTAAATAGGAAATCCAAACTAGAATTAATATTTAGATAAGTGTTGAGAATTGTAGTCTGAAACATGAAAATTTTATTTAATTAAAAAATATATAAAATTTTTTAAAAAATTATTTAATTGTAAAATAAATAAGAAATAATAGTACTAGATTATAAGTACGAATAAGTGGGAATAAAATCACTGTTTAATATTAGTTTGAAATGTAAAATGATTAAAGAGTCAAGTTCTGAGATTTATTATTCAACTCAGCTTGAGTTATTAGTTTAATTCAAATTAAAAGTTTTAAGTTGGATTATTTAACTTAATATGAACTGTCAGTTTAATTTGCATTAAATTAGCATAGACGTTAGCGTCTGACTAGACCAAACGGAACTTAAAAACAAAAAAACAAAACAGAGAAGCTAGTGATAGCGGGGTTTGCAAAGAAACACATAGGTCAGCGGCTACTAAAGATTAAGTTATTATTATAACAAACCGGTTTGTGCCGTAATTCCTGTTGAATTCTCTTCGTTTGAAGGACAACATTGAACCGTACAAATCCCAACAAATATATAAATAAATAAATAATACCAACAAACAAAAAGCTTTGAGCAACACCCAATGAATTATTTGTTAGAATTAAAATATGAAACGCAAAGGATCAGATCGTTGACAAATAAAAATTTTTCAAAAACTTTGTTCATTGTGCATAGATATATAATTTTAATTAATAATAGAAAGCTTTAAGAATTTTAAGACTATCAAGGTATCCTAGCTTTCGTCTTTGACACCACGATCTTCCAATCCAAGCCTCCACACCAATGGAAAGACGAGTGGATGTCAAACTGTAAGAATGAATTGTCCTCACACTTTTCTGAATCTGCTATGTACTCAACACATGAGATAGCAGACTTGTTTTTCAGAGAAGAACTCTCGGTTTTTTCTCTCTGAATATTTTATAAAAATTACGTGAATGAAAAAACTCTTGAGATAACTGTGATCTCTCCCTTTTTATATATAAGCAATTAGTCACTTTTTAATTGGCTTTCAATTTAAAATAACCACCATATCAGATATATAAGGAAATGATATATTTTGCATGATTCTAACATTTTTCCTTTCTTTTTTCCTTTTTTATTTTTTATTTTTAAACGAATTAAAAAAAAACGATTAACTTTTAATATATATATATGTATAAAGAAGTTCATGTTTTCGTTAAACGTGATTTTTGGTTTTTTTTTTAAATCGGAATCACGTGATTCCTTTTCCTTATATGTATATATATATATATATATATATATATATAAAGTAGAAACGTAATGTTAAGTTTCCTTTTTTTTTTGTTATATATATATATATTAATATATTATAAAATCTTATATATATAAAAAATATTTGGTTCAAAACCATATATATATATCTATATATGTATCTAAATTCAAAAATAAATCACATTTATTTAAGAATTAATCAAGTAATTAATTAACTAATACTCAGTTAAATGTGACAACATTTATCACATTACATTATGTGTCACAGAACATTTTTCTGTGTCACATTAATAATTCAAGTGTAAAATAATTAATTCAGAATTCAATAATTTCAAACTAAATATGTATAATTCATTCTATGCATAAATCAATATTGTGTTACAGAAGTGGCATTGGGGACCTACGGACCTATAACCCAAGCTCCAATAAATTTGACAATTAATCAAACTCTTTAATTAATGTGTCAAATTTATTAGTTTCAGTGTTACTCCACTAAAAACCTGAAACTGAACTCTTGAGATTATAGTAAAATTATTCAAAGAAAATTAGCGAGTAGTCCATTGATTTAATCATTACATAAAAGTCAGTCCTTCATAAATAGTTCATAATAAGAGTTAGGTTCAATTTCTGTTTACCTCTCTTATTATATCTTTATCCTTGAGTACCAATAATTCTCTAATGAACAATTAATTCATAATCTTATTATGAACGAGCGCTCTACTGTTCAAACATTAAATCATCACTCAAAAGAACTATTTTTCTAACTTCCATAGGGAAGGAATGGATTTCCTATCTGTATAATATTATTCCTAGCCATTTATTACATTATGTTTTCAAGATGCTAAGTTATGATCTGTGCTAAAACAAATCTTACCAAACAAATCAAAAAACATAAAGTCATAAACAGGAGTTTAATAAATACTCAGGATTAAGACTGTCAAATATATAATCATCATAGTGATAAATTTGAATACTCTATTTGTAATGAATGATTATTAGAAATTCATAATTTATCTTGTCTAGTCCTATATAATCTTATTATATAAAGTACCTCTAATCTAATGTCTCTACATTAATAGTCTAGATAATGACTATTTCATTCTAAATGAGATTGGACCGTACTTGTAATATTTAATTAAAGATCCCAAACTTTAATTAATTATTACGGACTATTTAAATTATTATCTATAAATTTTATCCCTAAGCATATAACTCTTATATGCTAAATTTATAGTTACATAAATAATCATAGAATTTTTTCGATGTTTATAAATGTATTCATAATACATAATCAACCAAAATAATAATAAATGTCACTTTATTTATTTATTAATAATATGTACAATGTCATAACTTTTAGGGCACCAAACCCAACAATCTCCCACTTGCCCTAAAGCAGATGAGACATGTCTCTAAGACCTAAGCCTTCCAAGTGTTCCTCAAAGCTCTTTATAGGCAACGTCTTGGTGAAAGGGTCAGCAAGGTTGTTTTCCGATGCTATCTTCACAACTTTCGCATCACCTCGATGTACTATCTCTCTGATCAAATGATATTTTCTCTCTATATGCTTTCCTCTTTTGTGGCTTCTACGTTCTCTTGAATTTGCCACTGCACCACTGTTATCATAATACAGTGTGAGTGGTTTATCTATGTCTGGAACTACTTCTAGATCATTTAATAACTTACGGAACCAAACAGCTTCTTTAGCTGCTTCACAAGCAGCTACATATTCAGCTTTCATAGTTAAATCAACAATACAAGATTGTTTGATGCTTCTCCATACTATGGCTCCACCACCAAAAGTAAACACTAATCCAAACATAGATTTTCGTGTGTCTTTGTCTGATTAAAAATCAAAATCAGTGTAGCCAATAGGAATCAAATTCTCACCGGAATATACCAGCATATAGTTTCTCGTTCTCCTGAGATACTTGAGCATATGTTTAACTGCTACCCAATGATCTAATCCTGGGTTAGATTGATACCGACTGACTATACCCACCGCATAGCATATGTTAGGTCTTGTACACAATATGGCATACATTAGACTTCCCACTATAGATGCATAGGGTACCCGTCTTATGTTTTCTTCCTCTTGAGGTTTCTTAGGACACTACTCTTTTGAAAGATAAACTCAATGGCGTGTAGGTAAATTACCTTTCTTGGAGTTTTGCATCGAAATTTGATAAGCACCTTATCGATATACGATGCCTGAGACAGCGCCAATAGTTTGTTCTTGCGATCTCTTATGAGTTGGATTCCAAGAGCATAACTTGCCTCTCCTAAATCTTTCATTTGGAATTGGTTAGCGAGCCATCTCTTTACATTAGATAATACACTTACATCATTCCCAATGAGTAGAATATCATCTATATAAAGAACTAAGAAGACTACTGTAACGCCCCCTTTCCAGACGTCACAGATGTCGTTACATTCATTCTTTAAAACATTAATTGGAGCAAACTATTGTAATTAATAACGTGCATTTGAAATCATAGTTTGGAAAAGCATTCCCAGGATCTTTACATACTTTTTTTTATACAAAAATACAATTTATAAGAAATTATAATCTTTCTTAACTAAAACAATTTGCTTTTCCATAGACATTGTATAAATAGTTTGCTAATATCATTTAAAAATTAAATGGTCCTTTGAAAACAGAATAAAATTTCTTTGAACATGTCTCGGCCGGCAGGCCGAACTGAACCGGTAGGCCGAAGGTCACCCATCGGCAGGCCGTCCGAGGCCTTGCAGAATGGGGTTTTCAAAAATACAAGATCGACAGGCCGATGCTTGGCAACCGGCAGGCCGATTGGAAATCTTCGGTAGTTCGACCAGTATGGTCGGCAGGCCGAACCTTTTAAAAAAAATTTTGATAACAAGTTTTAAAACTTCAAATACGAAAGAAAATTTTATAAAATAATAAAAACACATTCACAAAATTTATAAAAATTATTCTTAATTTATAAACATACTCAAAATCCAAAATCATAGAATATTTCTTTAAAGCTTCTTTCCTTGGCATTCTTCCATTTGCAACCATCTTCCTTAGCTCACACGCCTATCATTGTCCTCTGCCTACTCCATAACTTTCTTACCCTTATCTGCAACATGATGAAAAACTTGAATAAGCTAATGCTTAGTAAGTACATTGTAATTCTCACAACTTAAAAACATTTCATGAACATCATCATTATCAACTTAAAAACATTTCATGAACATCATCATCATCATCATCATCATCATCATCATCATAATAGTGCACTTGGCACATTTTTAAAGGAACATATCTTTCATTGCATTAACCATATTAAAACTTATCCATTTT
>CAMOHE010038695.1:0-39223 GCA_946598075.1 Artocarpus hirsutus | reverse complement strand
AAACTGTATCCTCGTATACCTCAGGTGATAACTCCAGCCTTGTTTAAGTATTTTAAATATATACGTAGAGTTGTAAGGTGTTTTAAAATAATTCACTGTAATATTTTTTATTGTAGTTTTTTGGTAGAATATTGTGAACTTTAAGGCATGGCGCATAATTTCGGCTTCATATCTCCGGCTATTGTTTCAAGTGCTGCAAGAGACCTACAGAGTGATCATAGAGAGTGTGCCACATCACTCCTCCACCTATTAGCTAAAGCACCGAAGGGGAAATTATTCTTCCTTCCATACAACATTGGACAACATTGGATGTTAGGACTTATTTCGCCATGGGAGGACCAAATATATTGGTTTGACCCCCTCGGACACCCACCACGTGACGATTTCGTATCAGTCACAAGATTGTAAGTATTAATATTGTCTTACAAAATTAATTGTTTTTTAGTCTCACATAATTGTATCGTTTATTAATTTATTTATTCTTTAAACATGATATACATTATTAGGGCGCTTAACGATTGGAAGCTTCAAGCGGGAACCGGTGTCACAAACCGACCAAACGAAACGTTATATTCTAAACGTAAGTGCCCAAGACAACCAGGAAACATAGAATGTGCTTTTTTTATTCTACGTTTCATGCGGGATATAATTACAAGTAGTATACAAGCCTTAGGAAAAAAATAAGTTTATATACATATAGATATACATGAAGTTAGATTAGAATGGGTATAATTTGTAAATAGGTTTGTGCTTTTTAGATAGGTACACGTCATACTAGATTAACAAAGTGCTCAAAATAGCTCAAGTGTAAACAGATCTTGTAAATACAAATTAATAATTGATTATACAACAATTATTGTATGTAATTAGGGCCTTGATGTAATGGATAACATACGGGACTGGCCATCCCGTAGGAAATTGAAATTGCAGGAGAATTTTTTTTTTGGCAAATACTAAATTTCCACGACAGTTTTCCACAAAAACCATCGTGGAAGATCAGTCTTCCACGACAGTTTTCATGGAAAACCGTCGTGGAAGCCTAGCCTTCCACGACGGTTTTCACGAAAAACGTCCTGGAAGAACAGGCTACCACGACGGTTTTCCACAAAAACCATCGTGGAAGCCTAGCCTTCCACTACAGTGTGGAAGCCTACCTTCCAGATGGAAAACCGTCGTGGAAGCTCAACAGTTTCAGCCTTCCACAACGGTTTTTCACGAAAACCGTCATGGAAGATAGAGCTTCCACGACAGTTTTACTAAAAAACCATCGTGGAAAATTACACTTCCACTAGCCACGCGCGCCAATTAATCTATTATACGATGGTAAAAAGCCGTCATGAAAAGTCGATCTTATTCCACGACAGAGGTTTCCACGATGATTTTTTTACCGTTGTGAAATTTTTCCACGACGATTATAAACCGTCGTGGAATCCACATTTTGTACTAGTGATGTGATCTATTTATCATTTGGTTGGCAGGTTGAACTGGCAAATTAGCTTGCTGAACCTCTTGCATCAGCAGACCGAACTTAAAGATCGGCCTGTCAAACCTTTGATAAAAGATCTCTACAAATCTTTATTTTCCACTTGAGATTCTTAGGATAGAGCCTCAGTTTTAATTCAAATAATCCAATAGAGAAATTATTTAATTAAAATAATCATATCTAGATAACCTCTAGGAAAATAAATATTCTTGATAATTCAACAAGTTTACCTTGAATTAATTTATTCAAAATAAATCCAACCGATAACCAGACATAAATTATTTGATCTCGATAATTCAACAAGTTTATCTTGAATTAATTTTCATAATAATTTAATTAATAAACACACATGAATTACCTGATCCTATAGAATTTCGGCCAATCTGATAATTTGACACAAGTCATCAATTATTAAAAAAGCATGCCGTGTCGTTATAGGATTTATTATGAGCTAGCAAAAGGGGACCTGATGGACCTATATAGTTCATGCTCATGATAATTATGAAACCCAATATCCCAGATATACACTTCATAATTATCAACTCCAACGCTACTCCACTAAAAGCTTAGAGCTGCATTCTCAAACTATATAGAATTATGAAGCCTATATAGCTAAGTTTCCATGACATATCATAATGTGTCATATCCCTATAGGATAATCCATAATTGGCTTGGGTACAAGTTTTGTCTTACCTTTCTGATTATTTTTATCTTACGTTCCATTATCTCACCATAGAAAAACTTACCATCTAAAGACGGCATACCATTCGGTTACACCTATGTATCCAAATGGTTGCTTAAATGGTATGACTTTTAGAAACTCTATTTTTAGTTATGGCAAGCCACACCAATGCATAAGCGTTACTGTTATCTGCCCAGGGTATCCTGATGAACTTATGCCATTTGAACTTTTTCAATTCATCCTTTACCATATTCAGGTAGGCCGCTATCCATTCACCATAGGCTTCATAGTCCCTATTGATGTGATTGATGGTGACCAAGCATGCCCCTATATGTTGTGCAAGTGTTGCCCTATAAGAATGGCTTCATGCTTTATCTCATTGTTAGATGCCTTAAATTTGAATCTGATAGCTGAGGTAATTTTGTAGTCCTTGGGGCTTTTGAGCATGATTTGAGCCCCTTCCCCATGCTCATTTGATGACCAATCTACGTACAATTTCCACTATGGGGGCTCAAGTTCTACCTTTCTCTCTTCAGTGTTTGGGTAGGTTATGAATTCTACGACAAAATTTGCTAGCGCCTAGGCTTAGATGGCTTTTCTATATATGTATTCTCTATCATATCCGCTTAACTCAACAACCTATTTATGTAAATGACCTGATGAGTTTGGCTTTTAAAGGGCTTGCTTTAAGGGATAATTAGTCAAGACCTCAACTATATGTTCCTAGAAGTAATGAGGAATCTTTTGATTGTTATTATTAAGGCTAGGTTCTCCATGTCAGTATATCTAGCCTCGGCATCTAGTAGACACTTTTTAGTGTAGTAGACTAGCAACTATACCTTGTTCTCTTCATGAATGATGACCAAGTTGACTGTGTGCTCTAGGATGGCTAAGTAAAGGTACAACTTTTTGAGCAATGCCTTTGATGAGATGGATGCTTGCCTGAGATGGATCTTGAGTTGTTAAAAGGCCTCTTTGCACTTTGAAGTCTACTCGAATGGCTTTGCCCCCCTAAGTGTATTAAAGAATGGAATACACTTATTTGTTACCTATGATATGAAGCAGTTAAGGGTGGCCACACATCCAGTGAACTTCTATACATCTATTGGCTTTTTAGGTGACTCCATGTTGATAGGCACCTTGATCGTCTCGTGATTTGCTTTATGCCTTGCTCATTTACCATGAAATTGAAGAACTTCCTTGAGGCGACACCAAAGGCATACTTTTGTCGGTTTAGCTTCATATTATATTTCTTCAAGATCTTAAATGATTCCTTGAGGTTGATTTTATGTGCATAAGCTCTTTTGCTATTAACGAGCAAGTCTTCCATATACACCTCCATGTTTCTCCTGATTTACTTCACAAACATCTTGTTTACCAGTCTCTGATAGGTGGCCACAACATTCTTGAGTTTGAAGGGCATAACTAAGTAATAATAGAGTTCTTAGTTTGTGATGAAGGTAGTATGTTCCTCGTCAAGGTTGTATATAGGAATCTAGTTATAGCTATAATATGCATCCATGAAACGCATCATTTCATACCTCGCAATGGCATCTACTAACTAATCGATAGGTGTGAAAGGGAAGCTATCTTTAGGACAATCATTATTAAGGATGGTGAAGTTTACACATGTCCTCCACTTTCCATTTGGTTTCTTTACTAAAACTAGATAGGAGATCTAGGTCAAGTAATGGGCTTCATGAATAGATTTTTTATATGAACTTGTCTATCTCCTTTAAGGCTTGGTATCTTTCAACATTTAGGGCTCTTCTCTTCTATCTTTTTGGTGGGTAGCTAGGGTCAATATTCAACTAATGGCACATGATCGAGGGAGAGATTTTGACGATGTCTTCATATATTCAACCAAACACGTCAAGGTTTTTCTTTAAGAAGGCAATCGTGGCTACTCATTGTTGTGGCATTAGTTTGGTACATTTCTTTAACGTCTTGCTAGATCTATTAGACTAGGTGCCGTAAGGATTAAATGACATAATTGTTTTTTAAGAAATTTAACCAATAAAGAGTTTACTATATATTTCATATATCAAATATGTCCTCTTTATGTTCATTTATATTAAATGTACAATAAGCAAACCAAAGTCTGATATTGTCGATCTAAACCCTTTAAGATTGTGCATATAATGAACATATTATGTAGAAGACATAAATATTAATATGATATTCTAAATATAGAAGGTCCACAATCAAAGGAATAAAGTTAGGCACTTTATTCATGTTAAGATTGTTACATTGTCTATATCTCTAATAGGTGATAACTTGTCTGGGTCATTAGACTGAGACTCTACAAATAGAGACATTGGTATATTGTCATTGGTAACAATATATTAGGATTGAGACTAAAGATGAATTGATTTAGTTAATAATTCTATTTGAATAAATCAATTCACTTTAAAAAATCTTATATGTTACATCTTTATCTTAAAAAGAATTAACGGGTTCATATTCTTGACTTGTGTCTTTGATATACCAAAGGGTAATATGTTGAATTATATATAGGTACACATATTGGTATGTTGGAGATATGACTCTTGAATTATGTAACTTGTTATTCATAGATATTAAATCTATAGCTCTTTTGTAAACTCAATGATATTCTCTTACAGGCATTGTGCTGTAATTAGAAATTAGAGTACTCAACCATTTGGATATATATGTCTAACCGAATGGTATACTATTCGTATTGGTTATGAGTAGTAGGTATTCTAATAGTGAGATAATGGAACACAAGATAAATATAATTGGAAAGATAAAATATAATTTATCTTTAAGCCGATATGAACATCCTATAGGGATGTTGCACATTATGATATATCATGGTCATTTAACTTATTAGAGTTTCATATTTTATATATAGTTCAAGAATGTAGGTCAAAGCTTTTAATGGAATAGCTTTAGAGTTGATAATTATAAAATTATATATGTTGGGGATATGTTATTTTATAATTATAGAAGCCTGAGCTATATATGTCTATTGGGTCCCCTTTGCTAGCTTACATATCTTCCTATAATGATACAATGTGATTTTTCAACATATTGGTAACTTATATTAATTCTTAAGATTAGCTTAAATTCGATTAATTGGATTTAATAATTTATGTTTACTTTAGTGATTGAATTAATTTTGTAAATTAATTGAAGATAAATATGTTGAATTATTTGAAATATATTTTATTTGAATATGAAATTATTTGTATATGATTGTTTTAATCAAATAACTTCTATATTGGGTCATTTCAATTAAAATTGAGGCTCTATGAACCCAAGTCAAATAAAGTGTTGATTATCTAATCAGTTTAAATTGAGTCGATTAGATAACTATCAATAGCTAAAAAACACGTGGCATGGATCAATCATGACTAAGAGGTCGAGCACCATACACAAGGGGCAGTCGATTGCCCCTACCATGTCAGCATTCCATAGCTCAAGTGTTTTTGTGATGAGATTTAATTCTAATTGGACTTTGAAGCTTTATCTAATAAGAATGAGTCCCTATCCGATCACTATAAATAGGAAACTTTTTCTATGGTTAATCATCATAAATGAAGTCACTTAAATGGTCTAAGAGAAATTTCTAGAGTGAAAAATTCTATCACTCTAAAGAATTACTATTCAACATCTGGAACAATAATTCTTATTTCTCTCTTGTGATTGCGGGGAGTAGTTACCAAGAGGAGAATCAATTGATACGTGCCCACTCGCACTCCAATTATGGAAAAAAGAATAGCAAAAAAGACCAGTTGGTTAAGGCTCTTTCAGACACAATTCTTGGTAGCAATTCTATTACACGATTCCTATCAGAAGTGCAATTTTAATTTTGAAAGGTACGAAAAGATCTTTTATTAATTTATCATATATAACATGTCAACTTGTTTGTGGAAAAGAATTTATTTATAAAAATTTTAAAATCTACTTTGTAATCATTTTGCAATAGGATCATTGTCATCTACCATTACTTCCTTGAGGTTTTTTACTAGTTTTACTGTTGTGATCTCATTGTCAAGTTGAGAGCTAAGCTTAACATCATCTTCGGTAGGAGTCTGACCTACAATCATGATACTATACCTGGGCAACTTAGTCTTTGATCGCATCCAACTATCTTGTCCAAGCATCCCATTGGTTCCCTCTTATCTCTTGGACTATGTTCTCTATTAGGATTTCTACTACTTGGTGGAATATGGATGAGATGGCTTTGAGGGCCCTAAAAATAGGTCTCCCTATCATAGTAATTAGCCTAAAAAGTAGTAATTTTGACATTGCGATTGCAATATTAGGTCAGGCATCAACAGTTACAGGTAGGGTGATCATCCCTTCACAAATTGTGGTCTCTAGTGAAGCCATAGAGTGATTGGGAATAGAGGATCAGTTGAGATCTTGGAATGCTCCTCTTATTGAGAGCTTTTGAGTACAGGACATCAACTAAGCTCCCATTGTCTGCAAAGACTTAGCAATCTTCATGTTTTTCGATCATAGTTGAGACTACTTTAGTCTCATTATGAGGGAATAGACATCTCAGGCATCCTTTTCCGAGAAAATTGTCTCATTTGTGACTTTTCTTGAGATCTTTTAGGTCTCTCATTTACCTTCATCATCACATGAAAATGGCATTAGTTAGCATCTCTAGCATAATTTTGTCATGCTCGTCTTGTAGTTTTGCCTGAGTAGGGTCCCCTATGAATTTTTCTAATAACTCCCGATGCGAGTCGCTGATTATTGCTTCCCTTGGTTTCTAGGTTATTTTGGATATCTCAAACCCTTCTGAGGTAGTTCTACTGAATATACTGCCATAATTATCCCTTTTTGATAAGATCTTTTATCTTATCTTTCAAAGTTGGTACACTTTAAATTTTTATTGCTGACTTTTCTATGGAACCTACAATGTTTGTTCTGGTTCCTCTTAGTGGAGTCCTTTCTCATGGGGAGAGTTCTTCTCAGAAGATTGTAGCCCTCGATTTGGTTATAAATTTTATCAATGTTAATGTTTAGCTCAGTATAAATATCAAACCTTTGAACACAATCATCTTTGCTTCTTGTTATCTTGAGCAGAAGCTTGTTAAGGAGCTGGCAGTATTGTAGGTGGGGTTGGTGGTAGAGCTGGTATCGAAGCCAGTGGTAGGTAATAATTGTTAGTGTTCTGTCCATTGTTATTTTGATTTCCACCATTTTGATTCTTCTTTTTTCCATTGCTCTTCCCATTATTCTTGTTTTGTGCAAGCTAGGATGGATACTGTGTTGCTGGGTTATCGTAATTGGCCACTACTAGTTGTTGGACAGCTTGTGGCTAGGAGGGTTATAATGCGGTACACTTGTATAGCTAATAACTAGGCTACTTCCTTGGTGTTTATGTACTGTTGGGCCCAAGCAAGGAACTCGACCCATTAGATTGGAGGCTTTTTGTCAATAGAAAACTTGAAGGGACCATGCTAAACTCTCCAAAATACTTATGTAAGTGTAGTGTCTTTTTAGCATTGTTCTATGATGACCATAAATGAATTTAGAGATTTAGTAGGTCCTTGCTTTAGGGCCTATAATCTCTCACGAGGAGTTTATTGCAGCCATCTTCCCATAAACTATGTTACAAAGGCCCTATAAAGGTCTTGCCAACATGCAATTATTCTCAGCCTTAAGTTTTTGAACCATTGTTGAGCTGCTCCACTAAGGGTTGCATCGAATGCTTGACATTTAATAGTATTTTAGGCCCCATGCAAACTCATATAGGAATTGTAGAGCTGTGCCTGATTGTTAGGGTCCCTTTGACCATTAAAGAGGGGTATGTTAGGCGTTTTGAGCTTTTAGGGTAAGGGTTCCACCATAACCTCATTGGTGAAAGAGAGTTTGTTAGCATTCTCAAGGTCTAAGGTTGGATAACCTTGCTTAACCTCCTTCCTATCCATATGTTCGAAAAGATGAAGATGTTCTTGCAAACTGACCATCGATCTCCACAAATCCAGACTTCTAGTTTAATGTTTGAGAAAATTTATCAATTTAAATCTAGTATTAATTTGGATTTAAACAATAAATTTTTCTCGATAAAACCTATTTTGTTAAATTACAATAAAATGTGAATTATTTATGAATAATATAAATATGTATTATGTATTAGATTTTGTGTAATTTGGAGTATCTTAAATGTGCAAGTTTTATGAGTTTATATACTCATAAAATTTTAAAATACTCTTAAGATAAATTTTGTGTCATCATACCTATAAATTTTGTGGTATAAATTTATGAAGGAAAATATGTTAATGAAAATAGAAAATCATGCCATAGTCCAACTTAGTGTAAAAATTGTCACTTTGTCAGTCAGTTGACCTCCTAAAAGCTTTCTATGACAACAATCCAACTGTTGTTGGAATACAATATAAAGAGACACACAGAAGTAAATAGTGCAAAGAAAAATGTAATTATACAAGAATTGTCCAAACACAAATAGATGAGATACTATATTGGGATAAGATAGTAGCGGTAATAAGTAAGTTAGTGTGATTTTAGACTGATAAAGCAAATATCACCTCAATTTTACATTGACGGTATAGGAAAAAATAATGTAGTGTAAATTTGGACATTTTAAAAAGGTTACAGGACCCACCAAAGTGACACTCTAAAGATGAGAAATTGGCCACATCTTCCCCTATCTTGGACCTAGTTTTGGCCTTAATTTTGTAGAAATTTTTTCTTCATTTTGCTCCTTATAAGATGCCATCACATGTTTAGATGATTAGTTAGAAATATCACACTTTGTCTTCATTAATTCCATGCAACACTTAACAAAACAAGCCCAAAACTCTCCAAGAAAATCGGCTACCCTCCCCATTGTTCTCTCAAATATTTTGCTCAAATACAACTGCTAATTTATATTCCAAGCAAGTTCAAGTGTTTTAGATTAAGTCTAAGCAACATTAAAGGTAAAATGTCCAAACTTTTTCTCTATGTTTTAGTGATTTTCTTCATGGTTTTGGAATGGGTTTTTATGGGTTATGTCATGTATGTTGCCAAGGATATTAAAAGGTTTTCTGGCACTAAGAGGAGGAGTATAAGCTTAGGAAAACTCTTCATTTAAAAACTTAAACGCTAGCTTGTTATAATATATCGTTTTCATAAGTTTTGTGTATGTTTTGCAATGGTATTAGACTATAGCATGTAAAGACGACTCTATGGCATGATTATGATATGTATTATATATATGATGATGATGATGGATGCTAAAACTAGGGATATAATGCTCAAAATGAGGAAGTTTATCAAACTTTGTTACAAAGCAATGTTTTGATAGTTTTCAAAATACTAAGATTTTGATAAGTTTAGAGGTCGATTTATCTTCAGGACAAAACATGATATTTATTGGAAATAATGAGAGAAATGATTTGGTGAACAAAACTTTGTAAAATCTCTATTGGATCATATTCTTTAAAATACAAAAACCCTATTGAAACGTTGGAGTTTGATAAAAGTTAAAATACAAAAGTTGAAGATTTCGTTGAAACTACTAAAGAATGTAAACAGTTTGTCAAAATTCTATACGGTTGTAAGTTATGAATTTTAAGTTCTAATCATGGAATTTCAAAATAGGGTTAACTAATAAAACGTCTTGAAATAACAAGATTTTTACTCAAGTACTTTTGAAAGATTTAATCTTTGCAAAAAACCAAGCGCAACTATATAAATGGTTGTTTTTTTTATCTTGGAGATAAAATCAACAAAATGTTCATATTTTGAGTTAAAATCGTAAAGTTATATTAAACTAGATTTTCTTGAAAAAAGAAAATTGATGACTTGTTTTTCTACACCATTGCTAATAAACAAGAAAATGTAAGTTTTTAACTAAAATGGATTCAAAAAGATTTCCAAGAACCGTCAACAGCAAAGCCATCAATTTTCTCCAAACGTCTTAAACGGACACCAAAACATCTAAATTTGAAATTTTTTTTTGTAGTACATTAGTGTTGGGAAGGCAATGTGAAATAAGTAAAGATAAGTTCCGTAACACTCATGTTACATAACTTTCAAGTAAACTGGCCAATAACAAGATTAAGTATTTAACATTTAAGTTTTGTTATCGACATATACTATGATAATAAATAAGTTAGCTAATAATAGGATATTTTCCAAGCAAAACACTAGTCAATTAGCAAGGAAATAGGAAATGAGATACACAGAGGAACCGAAGTAAGTTTCAAAACCCACCTATAGTGTGGATAAAAGGTTTTCAAAAGCATTATTTCTTCCATTTAAAAAAATGCATTTGTTATGCACTTATTCAAATTTATTGAAGCATTATGTATGATATGTCACTATAATAAAGAACTAGTACAATAATTCACCAGATAAGATAAGTAAAGTAAGTATCATTCCAGTCTCCCGACCCAAGGGAAGATTGAAGTTTGATCTTAAAATTACAATGATTCTAGTGCATTGGTACCAACACTTGGGCCCTTAGTTCAAGTTAAGGTTATGAAATGAATAGCTGAAGATCATAAATAAGCATAATTGAATCATGCGTATAAAAGGAAATTATTTTGTGAGCTAAGTTTAGACTTATTGAGCAATAACTCACCTAGTTATTTCATGTTGTAGGGAATATAGCCAAGAGGTTAGAATAGAATAGAAATAATTGCAAAGCTAAAAATGACGGTTGAGCAATATGAAGACATGGGAATGAATACCACTATTGAGAAATTCTATTATAAATTATGTGTTTTTGAAGTATGCTATTTTGATGAAAACTGTTATGGTTAATGTGATATGTAGTATAAGTTAAACAGGTATTGTAAATACTATTAGAAACAAAAATGTGTTTATGAAAGGTATTAATACAAGTTCAAAGTTTTTAAGAAAAAAAATTCTTCCATATTTTCATAAGTAAGTAAGTAAGTTAAAGTAAAGAAAAGTGTTAAAAGATGACTCAAAATAGTCGGGTCATCATAATTAGTATCAAAGCGAGTATCCTATCATTCTACTATGCATTACTATGCATTGATTTGACACAACTCAAGTAAGATAATTTATTTTTCAGTATGAAGTACTAGTAAGTTTTTTTTTTTTTACAAAAATGTAATATTTGATCAATATAATTATAGCTGATGACGGCACCAACCGATGATCGTTGTATGCACAATGATAGAAGAGTGAGCGTTACCTTCCAAGATATGGTACTACCTCTCTTTGTTGGGAGTAAGCAACCATTGATAGTGACAGAATGGCTCAATGCCATAGAAATCATTTTTATATCATGTCATACACCGTTCCATCTTCAATTCCTTTTGGTTTCAGGGAGATTAAAAGGGGAAGCACTACTCTGGTGCCTACAACGTGGACTAGATGGTCAATGCCACCACTAATAAGGATTTTGAGATCAAATCACAATGTAGTTTTCACCATTCCAACCTATACCTGTTACCAATGTTTTGATACATGTTGATCCTATTATATGGGAAAACTAGTAGAGTCTATGGAGCATTACATGAAGTTTGCTACATTATAGTACTTGTGATCCCACTAGAAACATCGTTACATTGTCTATGATCTTCTATGGAATGACGTGCCTAATGAGATCCAAATGATGATCCTCTACCCTCATAACTTCCTAAGCCTCGAGCATTTCATAGCCAAGATATTGCTTGTAGAGGAATAACTGATGGCCCCAGATAAGGATTATCTTATGGATGTTGATGATGATCAGGTTGTACTTGATTATGTTCGAGGACCACCAGAGCCCCTATATGTCAACAATGGTCCATCCACTGACTCTAGTGAGAAGGAGGAAAAGGACCCTGAAGAGGAATCTCTAAACAATGACATGTATGACATTGACTCTGATTAGAAGCGATAAAAATTTAGACAGCCCTTTTGTGATACATACAAGCTTGGATCTAATTCAGTTTATATTTAGGTGGCTAACATGTTTAGGTATATGATGGCCTTTTTTACCATGTATATATGTTCCCTTAGTATGCAACATCACTTTTGATATTGGTGTTTATGTATGATTAGCAAGGACGACTATTATGAAAAGAAAAGTTACGTATGTATTTCGACCTTGTATTTATATGTTATATTAGCCATACTTGACATATTTTGTTAACAAAGGAAGTATAAAAGTACAAAATATGTAATGAAATGATGTGATGTTTATGTTTACGCTTTTTTGAATTAGGATATGTGACGTTAAAAGCATTACAATTAAATGTATGGCAATTAAACAATACAATTAAATGTATGGCAATTAAACAATACATTTACGTGGCCTATTACATGCTACGGTAAGACAACAATGGAACAACCAAGAGCTAAGGTAGCTAGAGTTCTACCAAATCCAGAGCTTATGAACTTAACTAAGAACTACAAGAAAGGCTCTGAGCTCAAGAGCATGAATTTAAGGACTTCTTGAGCAAATGGCTCACCAAAATTAAGTACCACCATCACTTGAAAATCTTCAAACACCAGCTCTACCAGCAATGCTAGTAGATCTAACCACTAGTAGATCATGTTGCCCCTATCATAGACATTTATGAGAAATTTTGACGCATGAAAAGCACTAGAATTTGATAGTTCTATTGATCCACTTGAAGCAAATGATTGCTTATAGGTATTGAAAGGGTTTTAAAGTTTATGGGAATCAATGATCGGGAAAAAGTACTATCTGGCATCTTTTTCCCTGACAAAGGACATAAGAAGATGGTGGGAGTGTATCGAACAAAAAAAAAATGGTTGACATGACTTAGGCTGACTTTGTGGAAGAGTTCAAGGAGGCTTATTTTAATATGGAAATAATGCAGCCCAACAAAAAGAATTTAACAATTTTTGTAAAGCAATTTGTCTTTTCTTGATGCTGTTAAGAGACTTAATCAACTAGCATGTCTTTTTTTGAAATTGGTACCTACAAAAAGAAAAAGGATAAAAAGATTGTTAATGATATTTTACACGAATATCACACTGATTGTGGATAGCAACGGTCAAACACCCTGATCCATGGATGATTGTATTGAACATGCATCTCGAGTAGAGTTTAGAATCACCATGATAAGGTAGAAAAAGCTAAGATCTTTAAAGCTCATAAGGAAGAAAGAGCTTCAGCAAAGCAAAACCAAGCTTCTTAGTCAAAGGGACATGGTTGTAACTCAAGGCATGGTTGAACCTAAAATAATCAGTCTGGACACAACTGTAACAAAAACAACAAGAACAACAACAATAATAAAAGGAAGTGGAATCTCAATAGCTAAAGGAGTTAAAAAGGTCAACCTCAAAAGAAGGTGAATGATAGAGGAATCAATAAACCCACATGTGGTCAATGTGGTAAAAGGCATGTAGGGGAATGCAACGCAGGCACTAATAAGTGTTTTATTTATGGGAAAGAAGGATATTATGCCAAGAACTACTTCTTTAATAATCAAAATTAGTTTAATCAAAACTAGCAAAGACTACATGGGACACAATTTCACATAATTCAAGCTCTAATTAAGGGTCCTAGTATCAGTTAAGGCCAACTTGAAGCTCTAGAATCCAATGGGCTAATTTGTACATACAACAAGAGTACGGCTAAAGTAGGAATCTCTACAATGGTCACAAGTCAGCTTTCTGTAGCCAAAACTAATGCACATGTTTTATTTGATTCTAGAGCCATAATTCGTTTGCATCATTTAAATTTGTAAATGCATGGAGTTTGAAGGGGATAGAATAGATTAAACATTTAGAATTGCATTTCCCTTTAGTGAGGTATTGACTTTTGAACATTGGTTATATCATGAATCAATCATCACATACGATGGAGAATTGTTTGTTGATTTAATAATCGATATTCAAGATTACAACATAATTTTGGGAATGAATTTCCTGAAAAAGTATGATGCCAAAATTAACTACTAGCATCATAGAGTCACATTTCAACCAATTGGAAGTGAGAAGTTTGTTTACACTAGAAAGACCTGAAGACACCAAAAGCATTAATATCCGCTCTAAAGGCGGGGAAGTTGTTGGACAGTAGATAAAGGAGCTATTTATTTAACATAGTGAACAAAGACCAAGAAGTTAGTTAGGACCAAAGGATGTCCTTGAGTTTGTTGATGTGTTTCTAAAGGAATTATTGGAGTACTTCTAGAACGATAAATTTTGTTTGAAATTAAGTTGATGCCTAGTACTACATTGATTTCTAAGGCACGTTATCACATAGCTCTAGTGGAACTTAAAGAGCTCCAAGCTCAACTATAAGAGCTGCTGAATAATGGATTTATCTACTTGAGTTATTCTTCATGAGGAGCACTTGTTTTGTTCATAAAGAAGAAGGTTTGAACTCTTCAAATATGCATAGATTACTGTGAGCTAAACAAAGTCATAATAAATAAACAAGTACCCTCTTTTAAGAATTAATGATTTGTTTGATCAACTAAAAGGAACAGCTATATTTTCAAAGATTGAATTATGCTCCAGTTATCAATAGCTCTAAGTTAGAGAAGTATACATTCCAAAGATGGCATTTCGAACATGTTATGGGTGATATGAGTTTTGCATAATGCCATTTAGATTGACCAATGCTCTTACAGTGTTTATGGATTTGCTGAACAGATTCTTCAAAGATTATCAAGACACATTTATCATTGTCTTCATAGACAATATCTTGATTTATTCAAGACTCCAAAAGAGCATCAGGAGCTTTTAAGAATTGCACTTCAACTATTAAGGGATCATCAACTGTACGCCAAATTATATAAATGTGAAATTTGGCTACAAAAAGTCCATTTCTTAAGGTATATGGTATCAAGAGAAGGAGTTTCTATGCACCTTGCTAAAGTCGAAGCAAGGAACAAGTGGCCAGCACTAAAAAATGTTACTAAGATTAAGAGTTTTCTTATATTAGCAGGCTACTATCAACGTTTCATTGAAGGTTTTTCTAGACTCAAAGAACCACTCACGGCTTTCACTTGAAAAGGGAATAAATATAAATGGGATGAGAAATGTGAAGAGAGATTTGAGGAGCTAAGGAAGACGCTTATGAGCATACCAGTATTGACCATACCCAATCCAAATATGGGAAATTTTCTAATCTATAATGACACATTAAAGATAGGTTTAGGAGTTTTGCTAATGTAGAATAGAAAAGTGATCGCACATGCATCTTATTAGCTTAAGGAACATGGAAGAAATTATCTAACTCACGACTTTGAGCTTGCAGCAACAGTGCTCATGTTGAAGATTTGGCAACACTATTTATATGGAGCTAAACGTGAGATTTTCACCAACCATCAAAGGCTCAAGTATGTCATTACTTAGAAAGAGCTCAACATGAGATAATGAAGATGTCTAAAGTTGGTCAATGATTATGACTGTGAAATTCTGTATCACCCTAGGAAAGCTAATCGAGTAGTTGACACTCTTAACTGGAAGGCAAAATTTGCTTTTACAATGATATGGCTACTATCAAAACCCCTTTAGGAGGACTTTGAAAAGTCATGAATCGAGTTAATCATTGGAATATTAGCTTATTTACCTTTCCAACCGACCATCCTTGGGAACATGAAAGAACAACAAGAAGCGGATCCTTCACTACTTAAGACCAAGAATGAAGTCTTAGAGAATAAGGAATTAGAGTTTAGCATCTTAAAAGATGGCATCTTCTACTATAAGGTCAAGCTATGTGTTCCTAACAATGAATGTTTGAGGAGACAAATACTGGAAGAAGTTTATGAAACACCATATTTTGTTGATCTAGGAGCTACCAAGATGTACAAAAAATTAAAAGAGAACTTCAAGTGGCATAGAATGAAGAATGATATTGCCTAATTTATTAGCAGATGTCCTATGTGCCAAAAGGTGAAAGCTAAACACCCACGTCCTAGAGGAGAATTATAAAAGATTGAAATTCCAAAATGGAAATAGGATCAAATAACCAAGGACTTTATGGTCGAATTATGCAGAACTACTAGAGGACATGATGCAATATGAGTAATTATAGATTGGTTAACTAAATCAACTCACTTTTTGCCCATTAACCTTAGCAATTCTGTTGAACAATTAGTTGAGTTGTTTGTTGCTCAAATAGTTAGATACCATGTGGTGCTAAAGTCTAGTATCTCTGATTGCAATGGTTATTTCATGTCCAAGTTCAAGAAGAGTGTTCACCAGGCAATAGGTACAAAAGTCACCTTCAGTATGACATTTCACCCTCAGACCAAAGGTTAGTCTAAAAGGACTATTTAGTTGAAAGGATATGATAAGCGCATGCATGCTTGACTTTAAAGGAGGATCAGACAAGAAACTCCCATTGATAGAGTTTACATACAATAAGACTAATCATGCTTTGATAGGTGTAGCCCTATACGAAGCTCTCGATAAAAGGAAATGTAGATCCCCATTTCACTAGTATGAGACCAAAGAGAAGATCTAATTGACTACAGATTTTGTTCGAAAAACCACTAAAGATGTGAAACTGATTTGTCAATGGATAGAAACTACTTATAGTTATTAGAAGAGTTATGCTAATAGACGACAAAGATCCCTAGAATTCCAAGTTGGATATTCGGTGTGGCACCAATGAAGGGAATGATGATGTTTGGAAGGAAGAAAAAATTAAGTCCAAGATATATCAGACAGTACAAAATTCTTGAAAAAGTAGGCAATATTGCTTACAAGTTAGCATTACCTCTTGAACTAGCATCCATATATAATGTGTTTCATGTGTCAATGCTAAAAAAACATGCACCAAATCTATTGCATGTGCTGTGTCACTAGCCAATTGAAGTTCAAGAAGATTTTTCTTTTGAGGACATACCAATACATATTTTCGCGCAAGAAAAGAAGGAATTGAGAAACAAGAAGGCACTACTTGTTAAGGTTCTTTGGCAAAATCAAGAAGTGGAAGAAGCAACCTAAGAATGAGAGGATGAGATAAGAAAATACTATCTGAATCTATTCTATTTTTTAGGATGAAAATTTTAAGGAGGGTAAATTGTAGTATCCGAGAAAATTCATCAATCTAAATCTAGAACTAATTTGGATTTAAACAATGAATTTTCCTAAAAAAATTGTAGTTTGTTAAACTATGATAAAATGTGAATTATTTATGAATAATATAAAGATGCATTATGTATGAGATTTTGCACAATTTGGAGTATCTAAAATGTGCAAACTTTATGAGTTTAAATACTCATAAATTTGTAAACTACTTTTAAGATAAAATTTATGTTACAATAACTATAAATTTTGTTATATGAATTTATGAAGGAAAATATGTTAATGAAAATAGAAAATCATGCCATAGTCTAAATAGTCCAAAAAATTGTCAGTTTGCTAGTTAATTAACCTGGTAAAAGAATTTTGTATCTCCAATTCGGCTGTTGTTGGAATTCAATGTAAATAGACACATAGAAGTGAATGGAAGGGGTTATGTCATGTAAATAGCCAAGGGATCTTAGAAGGTTTTCTAGCACTAAGAGGAGGAGCATAAGCTTGGGAAAACTCTTGATTAGAAAAAAAACCTAGACCCTAGGTTGGTATAATTTGTTGTTTTCATGAGTTTTGTGTATGGTTTATAATGGTATTGGAGTATTGCATGTAAAGAGGACTTTATGGCATTATTATGATATTTATTATATGTATAAGGATGATGATGATGATGGATGCTAGAAATTAGGGTTATAATGCTCAAAATGAGGAAGTTAATCAAACTTTGTTAAAAACAAAGTTTTGATAGTTTTCAAGAAACTATGATTTTTACAAGTTTAAGGCTAATTTATTTTCTAAACAAAATTTGAGATTTATAACTCAGTAGATTTGAAATTTCCCAAAAACCCCATTGAAAGATTGGAATTTGAGAAAAAAAAGGAAAGCTGCAGATCCTGCCGAAACTATTGCAAATCACAAATGGTTTGTAAAAATTCCGCATAGATTATGAGTTATGAATTTTAAGAGTTTTAACCATAGAATTTTGAAAAGGTGTTAACAAGAAAATATCTTAAAGTAACAAGATTTTTACCCAGGTACTTTTGAGAGATTTAATCCTTACGAAAAAAAAAAAAAAAACCAAGTGCAACAATACAAAATGGTCATTTTGGTTCCAAGGGCTAAATCATCAAAATTTTCATATTTTGGGTTAAAACTATAAAGTTTTGTTAAACTAGATTTTCTCTACAAAATGAAAACTGATGACTTGTTTTCCTAAACCACTACAAATAAGCTAGAAAATGTAAATTTTTAACTAAGACGGGTCCAAAAAGTTTTCTAAGATCTGTCAAAAGCAATACCAACATTTTTTGCCAAACAGTTTAAACAGACACCAAAATGTCGAAATGAGCAAAACATCCTTTAGTGGAAATTTTTCTATAGGCCATTACTTTTAGGAAGGCAATGTGAAATGAGAAAATATAAGTTCCATAATGCTTGGGTTATCTAAATTTCAAGTAAACCAATTGATAATGAGATTAAGTATTTAACAATTAAGTTTTTTTATCAATATGTAGTATGAAAATAAATAAGTTAGCTAATAATGGTATACGGTCCAAGTAGGACACTTAGTCAATTAGCAAGGGAATGGGGAATTGGATAGGTGGAGGAATTCAATTTTTGCACCCCACTTGGAGTATGGATGAAAGGCTTTCAAAAATGTTATTTCTTCCATTTAATGAGATACATTTGTCATGCACTTATTTAAAATTATTAAAGCATTATGTATGATATGTCACCATAATAAAGAACTGGTAAAATAATTCACCAAATAAGATAAGTAAAGTAAGTGACATACCAGTCTCCTGACCCAAGGGGAGATTGAAGTAAAGTATGATCTCAGTGTTATATGATCTAGCGTGTTGGTACGAACACTTAGGCCATTAGTTTAATTTAAGGTTATGAAATGAATGACTACAGATCATAAACATGCATGATTGAATCAAACATATGGAAGAAAATTATTTTATGGGCTAAATTTAGACTAACTAAGCAATAGATCACCTAATTATTTCATGTTATAGGGAATCCAACCAAGAGGCTAGAGTATAAATATTTGTTGAGTTGAAAACGATGGTTGAGCAATGGGAAGACATGAGAATGTATACTATTGTTGAGAAATTCCACTATAAATTAAGTTAAACAAGTATTGTAAATACTTTTGGGAACAAAAGTGTGTTTATGAAAGGTGTTAATATGAGTTAAAAGTTATTAAGAAAAAAAATTGTTCTATATTTTCAAAACTAAGTAAGTTACAATAAAGAAAATTATTAAAAGAAGGCTCAAAACAATCAAATTGTCATATCCAGCCTGTAGTGCCTAAATTCGGTTCCTGAGGTTGCCACCTTGTCGAACATCGGCCTAGTAGTTGTTGATAAAGCCGGTCAGGGCATTTTGTCTCGGGTCTAATTGGCGAAGGCCTTTTCGGCCTTGATTGTTCAAAACTGATCCTCCTTATACAGCGGCACACCTACTTTGAGCTCTCCTTTGTTTGTTTCCTTATGAGCCTAATGCCCGAGCACGCTGTGACTGCATATACTTATAATCTACAGTCCCTTATTCTAGGTCTTAGCATTCCTTTAGGCCAACTAGGGGTTATTGTTTGTTGATTGAAAGTTGTTCAAATGATTCTCAATACGAACAAACGCTTGCATTAAGTTCTAATAATTCTAAGTTAGGGTGCTAATCTAGGTTTGAATGACCATGTTTTGGTCCTATAGGATGTCTTTTAGTGGTGGTGGAGGATCTTGCTAAGGGGATAGAAGTGTAGGAGGTGGAGGGTCTTGCCTCAAGGCATGAGGTGGAACATTGTTGTTCTCTTCATTTTGGTTTCAACGGTTGTTCACATTGTTTTAATTTTGGTTGG
The DNA here is from genome assembly GCA_946598075.1 of Artocarpus hirsutus. Classification (NCBI taxonomy): domain Eukaryota; kingdom Viridiplantae; phylum Streptophyta; class Magnoliopsida; order Rosales; family Moraceae; genus Artocarpus; species Artocarpus hirsutus. The sequence goes on along the minus strand of CAMOHE010038695.1, from coordinate 19,243 downwards.
AGGTTTCATTACGTGCTCTTGCCATTGAAGCTTTAAAGAGAGTTTTCTTCTGGAAAAAATTGGAGAATTCTTCTTAGCCTTCTTCTAATGCCAATTGTTGACGAGTAAAACTCGTCTAACAAGAATCTTTCATCTTCTCATCAAGACAATCACTCACAAACAGAATAAATAAAGTAGCAACGAAAAATAATGAGAATAAACAAGGATTTATAGTAGTTTATCTCAATTAAAGGCTATGTCTACTTTGAGTTTTCTCAAGTATGGGGATTTTGTTATGATAAAACTGTTTACAATGTTAGAGCTATAGTTTGTGCCAAGAATTGGACTTAGGCTGCTCTTTGGAGCTAGTCCCTATTTATAGTTTCTAGGTTCAGCCATGAGTTAATCCTTTAATTACAATTTAATATTTGAATACATGATAATCTCCTATCTAATTGGCTTGATGATGTCTCCATTATCTCTTATAGGACTTATCCTTCCTGAGTATCTTAATTTAGTAGATTCTAATAATACCAAGTACTTATCACCATCTTGGAGGTCTTTAGTTTAAATTCTAGACACAATTTGACAATTTCACCCTTCTCTAGTATTATTCAATAGACACGTTTTCTAGGATATCACTAAGGCTATATAGGCCGAGATCTGTCTCGGGCCTTATTGAGCCTAGTAATTGACTTGGGCCTTCTTGGTGAGCTGACAACATTGATGATTACTAAGTAGAGACATTAGTATATATAGAATGTACATTGTACAAAAACTAAGATAGAATTATGATTTTTATGAAATTTTATGTTAATAACCGTTATTATATTGTATATGATCATTGTATGGATATTACCTAAAAGCTGAAGTGATTAGTGGACTCAAATCTTTTTATTATGTCTTTTCATTATCAATGGGTGAGATCAAATATAATGATTAAAAGCTTGATATATTGAAGGTACAATATTCACGTGTACGAAATCCACAACTCCTATTTGAAGGAAGTAAATTAAGATTCCCATGAGCATTTATTTGGGAAAGGTAAAGAGATCCTACCCATGGGATATAAAATATGTTATACAAATCTTTAGTTATTCTTTGTTCATAAATAGGCAAACAAGTAGAGAATAAATGGAACATAAAAAGTTAAGTAATTAATAAGAGTGCATGGAAGTCATAAACTTAGCTCTAACTATAAATATTATTGTGGAGGATAAATCATATGACAAAGGATTATATCAATAAATGGCCTTAAACATATGGTGTAGCTATGTGACACCCCAGGGAGGGGGTTAGTAAGTTTTGGGGAAAAAGTTTGAAATTGAAATGTTGCAAAGAAAATGAGAGAGAGAGAGATTTGTAAAGAGAGAGACGAGAGAGAGCTGAGAGAAAACGGGAAAGAAAAAGGAAAGAAAAGAGAGAGAAATGAGAGAAAAAGAGAGAGAGGGAAAAATAAAAGGGTCAAGGGCATTTTTATAAATGTGAAAAAAATATGGTGTAAAAATGTCATTTGGTATTTTAAAACCAAAAACCAAATTTTCAAATATAACAAATGCAACAAAATTTTAAATAACTAAAAATTAACATCAAAAATTACACTGGCACACTTAATAATTAAACTTAACATAACTAACCTTACTTTAAAATTCAGGGCGTTACAATCCATTCACCTTAAAAAAAATTTCATCCTCAAAATTTTTAAATATCTAAAGTTTAAAATCATAAATAACATTGTATACTCAAACATAACTATAACGACAACTGTCCTGGCATAAAACTTGAAAAATAAAAATAAAACAGTAAAAATCTCACAGGTTCAGTTCTTGAAAGATCTAAAGCCTACGCTTTGATACCATTATGTGATGCCTCGGGAGGGGGTTAGTAAGTTTTGGGAAAAAAGTTTGAAATTGAAATGTTGTAAAGAAAATGAGAGAGAGAGATTTGGGGAGAGAGAGACGAGAGAGAGTTAAGAGAAAACGGGAAAGAAAAAAGGAAAGAAAAGAGAGAGAAATGAGAGAAAAAGAGAGAGAGGGAAAAAGAAAAGGGTCAAGGGCATTTTTGTAAATGTGGAGAAAATGTGGTGTAAAAATATCATTTGGTATTTTAAAGCCAAAAATCAAATTTTTAAATATAACAAATGCAACAAAATTTTGAATAACTGAAAATTAACATAAAAAATTATACTGGCACACTTAATAATTAAACTTAACATAACTAACCTTACTGTAAAATTCAGGGGGGTTACAAGCTACTAAGATTTATTATGATTTATAAATTATGAACATGGTTTAATAATGTAACTTTGGTTTCTAATAGTGGCTAACCAAAGTTAATAATTATGGTAACGTAATGATGAGATATGATTAAATTATAAGTATTATTGGAACTTACATTATATATATATCTTTGGGTTTCTTCTACTAGTTCCATAATTCTTTTAGGTAATTTAATGAAATTTATTTGGACCTATTTTAATCCTTTGAGACTACTAAGAAAACGCATAGTGTAGTATCTTGTACGGTGGTTGACCATCAACTGTATATGTTTGGGACAAATGGGCATGCATTTCCATGTAATATGCATATATTTTTGTTACACAATTTATATTTGACACAATAATATCAATTATACACAAAATATGAATTGTAATATTTATGATCAATATTACACAATAATCATTTATTTTATCATATACCATAAATAATTGTGATGATCACGGAAATTATTACTTTAACAATTAAAATGAATAATATCTCAATTTTCATTCAAATTGGATCTTGGATAAAAATTGAACAGAATTAATTAATTATACACTATAAATAGGCCTTTGATGTGCTCTTTTGAGTAAATCTTTCTTTGTCCTCCATCTAGTGCTCTAAGAGCTTTTCCTTTTAGAGCTTATAGAACTATAGCCAAAAGAGATTGGAAGCAGTAATGGAGATTACGAAAAATCAAAAGTTTTGAAACACTTGATCTTCTAAGGTTCTTTTGCCAAATCAGTAAGAATAATAATCAACTATTATTATCTATAACATTATGAGAAGGATATTGATGATTTCTAGAAAGAAAATTTTAAAATTTATTCTACTATGTTGTTATGTACTTTTCTCAAAAGTAATTGTCTATAAACTAACAATTGGTATTGAAGCAAACTCACAATTATATTGAATATACTAATTGTCTCCTCTAATTTCAATTATTATATACAAGAGATGTGTATGTCTTGATTTGCATTATAATTGTATTTAGAGAGAAGACACTTAAGATTTTATACGTGATTGTAAAATATACATGAGACATATGTTTCATGATTATGTTCATAATTGTCTCGTCTAATTTTAACTATCATATACAAGAGATGAATATGTTTTGATTTGCATAATAATTGTGTTTAGAGAGAAGACAATTTTGGTTTTATGAGTGATCATAAAATATGTATGAGAGGTATGCTTTTATAATTATGTTTATGTTAATTATTATTTTTATCAGTTGTTGATGTTTATTTCAATTATATCGGCTATGGTTTCAATAGAATTTTGGTTGTTATATTTTTATTAGGTGTAATTAGTTAAAAGATGGACAATCTATCATCACTATAATTTCCCTATTAGTTGCTTATTCTTTTCCAAGATTTAAGTTGAAAACAATATATAAATATTCTATGAAATTTCTAATGAAGATAGAGGCACTTAAGAGATAAAAAATATGAGGAAAATTATCAATGTTGATTTTATCAAATTCTAAAAATAAAATATATTAATCCAAACTTTAATGAGAGATGCAACATAAAGAATTAATCTCTAAAACTCAACTATTGTGTGAAAAAAAGCTTCATGTCTAAAGTGTAGTAAAAAAAAAAGTAAAAAGAAAGTAGAGATAAAGAAATAATAATATAAAAGCAATGGAAAATTCAATAGTGGGTGCGTAACATAGGTCTAATTTTATGAAAATATTAGGGGCAGTTTTAGAATTATAGGGATATATAATGTCAACTATAATCATTTTATTAATTCTAGGGTTAGTTTTAAAAGGTGTGGAGAGTTAAAAGTAGAACCATCAATTTACTAATTTTTTTTGTTGGCATAATTTAATTTCTTTACTCACATATCATTATTTAACGTTAAGAATGCTAGTTACTAATAATTATTGTAATTCTGCTCCTTATTTGATTTAAAGTAAAGTTCCTAACTACATTTTGGCACAATGCTATTAGAGAATATTACATAAAATGCCCTCTCATTTATGCCGTTTAGCAATATTTACCGTCTTTTTATTTTTGCCCTATTTGGTTGTTTAATCCACTTGCCTAAATGACATTGTTTATTTATTCCATATTTTCTTAAATGTTAGCAATTTTCTATTAAGGAACAAAAATAAAATAACATCCTAGAGTCCTCTTTGGCATATACCAGATTCCATTTTGGCGAGTCAGTACTAGGGAATAAGGATGATAATTTTTTTGTTTAAAATAAAAATAAAATAATATACCAAATTCCTCTCTAATAATATATCAAATTTCACTCTAACATCTACTAGATTTCACTTTAGCAGTCCGAACCGATAAACGGAAGCATTGTTAATTTTTTGTTGAAAATAAAAAAAGAAATAATCTACCAGATTTCTCTTTGACATCTACTAGATTTTAGTCAGTGTGGCAGCCTGCATCGGTGATCAATGTGACGCCTTCTTATGGGATGTCACAGTTATTGTCTCATAGCATCTCTTATTTGTGATAAAACATAATTTTTGTGGAATCTTGATCAACAAAGTAACACAAAAATAACTTAAATTTTTCTATCATGACTTATCAATCAAATCAAATAAACTTCACCTAAAAATAAAACGTAGGTGCATCATTACCAAAAACCTTAAACTTAACAAAATATCTTTAACTTGTGGAATCTCACAAATAATTAAATAAAAGTTTAAATAATCATTAATTCAGGATGCATCGCTCTAATATTTTGTTTCCGTCACCACGCATACATCCGCACCGATCTCCTCTATTGTCATACTAAACTTTTGTTCCCAGCTACAATATTGGAAACATCTAGTAAGCATAATGCTTAACAAGTATATGCGTAATGCTTAGTAAGTATACCCTAACTCTCACAAAACATTTTCATCTATTAACAATGTTCAATAAATAAATTCATCATTAAATAAATATATATTTTTAAATAATATATATTATAACACTTCAAAATATCCATCAATAGTAGGGCCCTGGCATTATACCTTATAGCACGCTAGTCACGTAAAGAGTGAGAGAGCGACCCTCAAACCAACTACGACAAGATTAAGCGATCGTTCACCAGACGCCATCATTACCATCAATCTGTCAAGTATACAATGCCTCTTTTAAAACATCTAAATAATAATATAGATAATACATATATATAGGTTTTCATAAAAAAGATATCAATCAAATAAAATAATGAGGTAAACATAACATCATCTTTTAATGTTTCCCACCAATTTCCACATTATTAAAAATCCTCATCTTAAAATTTCTTATATAATCTATAATTAACATCAATCTTTTTAATTTGGAACAATCATATTACAGGAGAGAGATGTATTTACTTGATCTCTAGACTTACTAAACCTTTAATGGTGGGTGACGTGACAACTCGAGTCTTCAATGCGTTTGCATCTTTAAAGAGTTCATACCAAACATTCATATTGACCACAAGTCATTAATAATACTATTAACAACATATAAATATCTCATACTGTCATTGAACATTAGCTCGTCACGTGATAACATCAAGAAGCATAAAATCACAATTTATGAACCTAGAGCATAATTCCCAAAAGTAGGCAAAATGACCTTTACTCACTTAAAAATTCATAATAATTTCATCTTAACTTCAAATTAGTCAAAATTAGTAGCATCAGAAACTAGACTCAAAATTAAGAGTTTGTTATATTACACATATATTTTGACAATAATTTGTATGACTAACAAGTCCTTGAAAATTAGTCAAAATTTTAGGTCTAGGTAAAACTATACAGCTTTCTAAGTCAATTTCAAAAAATCATAACTATTTAAAAAAAATATAATTCAAGCAATTCAAAAGCCAAATGAAAGCTTAAGATGTTTAATATTTGATAAAAATATAAGAAAAATATAAATGAAATAATGCAGAATTGAAAATTATTGGAACACGATGGCTGCTTGGTGTTTGTATGAAAAGTAAGCATAAGATATCAAACAATTCAATACTAATCCATAACCTAATAAAACCTTAATTAAAATTGTAAACACATAATTAACATGATGATAATTGATAATAAAATACACCCATAAAGATCTATATAATAAAACCATGAAAAATCTATGACATCTCCAATCTAGGGCTGTCACGCCCCGGAGTACGGGTGGTGATGTAGCAGTTTAATTAAGTTAATTAGGTAGAAATTTAGTTAAAACATGAGTTTAAGAATTAAGAAATTATTTATGAAAATATGATAATTTTAAAACCTTTTTAAAGTGAGCAATTATAATATTCAAGCAAATAAGAATATCAAAATAAACAATAAGGAAATAACAATAAAGATATAAAGAGAAACAAGAATGGGTCCCACTGACCCATATCTTGTGCACATACATAGTATTGACAATATTAAATAACAACCACAGTGCAAAACGTAAGGAGATAGAGTTAAAGTAATATATGCCTTGATTTTGTAATTTAAATAACCTACTTGGTCTCCTATTGCTTGAATGTCCTGTCTATAGGCTCTTCTCCGATCCTAAGCTGATATCCACCTAAAGGGGGAGGGAGATTTAAAAATAGATAAAATGTGCACGAATGGCCTAGTAGGACTATATTTTTAAAACATTTAATTTTAAAAGAAAAATTCCATTATCCAAGTAAATATTTAGAAAATGAACTTGAATAAATAAATAAATAAATATTCAATAAAAATTTATCTATACCAAAACAATTTTTTGGTCTATCAGTAAGAATATTATTTTCTCTTTCTTGGGCAAACCACATGTATTTCACCACCGTAGTGACCTAGTTGGGTTTCTGGTCCTACCCCCAATGTCGCACTCTATACGACCAGATCTCTGATATGGCATCATGCCTTTATATATATATTCTCTATAATTATTAGAAATCTCTTTTTACGAAGTATTCTCATTTACATTCATTATGAGGTTTGTTATAAAAATCACATGAGTCTACTGTTTATAAAAACAGTCAATGAAATCTTTTTTTTTTTCAAACAATCATTGAAAATATTTTAATTAAAATCTTTTTTAGGCCAAAATCATTTTTAAAACTAGGTTACTAAGGAAAGGGGTAGAAGTCCTACCTCGATACTCATGCCCGTGTCCCATATTGAAATCTTGGTCTGCTATACGTTAGCTCCGCAGATCCACAAACTACCTTAAATGGAAACTAGGTCTATCAGTAACTAGCTTGAGATATCCTACATTACTAAATCATCTCATGTTGTCCTAGTGTGCCATTCAAGTTTATAAAATTATATAGTGTTGTTAAAACCTTAATCGGCGTTCAAAACAATAAAAATGGATGAAAAATAACAAAATCTCACCATGCCCGGTTGGCCTACCGATCACCCTGGTTTGGCCAACCAAACTGTGTAGTTCAGTCTGCTGAATGTCCAGGTCTAGTCGGCTGAACGTTTCTAGGTTCGGCCTATCGAACTCATGAATCTAGCTTGTGGAACACAAAGTTCAGGCCGCCAAACTAGAAAATTCTAGAACTTTTCAAGCAAGGGTCTCGGCCTCTCTGAGCTCAAATCTTCATTTCAACCTGTTTTTCATAGTTCTCAAGCATGGAAAATATCTATAGATGATAGAAAAGCATTATAAATCACTTTTGAACCAATTTAAACAAGATTTGCACAAAGATTTTGAAAAATCCTAAAAAAAAAATAGAGAAAAATGAAAAATCTTGATTCAAATATGTTGTTGATCAAACAAAGCTTAGATACTAGTTATTCTAAGTTCCTTTAACTTAGATCGATGGCTTTCTAAATCTAGAAGAGCTTAAATTTCAAAATACTAAAAAATTAGAAAAAATTTAGAAAAGTTTTAAAATTTGAAATTAACCTCAAATAAAATCTTTAAATCATGTTTTTGGTTGCCCAATCATGCTCCTGAGCCTCCAATCTGCTAGACCTGAGCTTGGGCATGATTTTTGATTCAAAAAAATCTTGAGAGAAATTGAGAGAAAGGGAGAGGTAGAGAGAGAGAGAGGAGAGAGACAAGCAAGAGGGAGAGTGAGAGAGAGAGGATGAGCGTGTGAGGGAGAGGGAGAGGGAATAAATAGAGAGAAAAGTGGGCGGTTTCACCATGTGAAAGCCATGTGCCGCCCACGATTTTTGTAAAACGGGATGTATTTGACATTTGACAAATTGTTTTGTTTTAAAAATTTAAAATAACAATTAAAAATAATTAAGAGTAATTAAAAATCATTAAAACAATAAAAAATAACATTAATTTAGAAATTTTACAAAATGATCAAATTAAGTTAAAAAAATTAGTTATGGCACACTAATTCACCATTTTACATACTAACATTATTTAATTAATTTCAGGGCGTTACAACTTTTCACCCCTAAAAGAAATTTCGCCCTCGAAATTTACAAATTGATTCAGAAACAAAACAAAAGCGGATACAACTCCTGCATACTCGATTCTAATTCCAAGTGGCTTCATCAAACCCGTGATACTGCTACCAACCTTTACTAATAGGATATCATGACGACGCATACTGATCACTTTTCGGTTAATAATCTGAATTGGCACTTCCTCATATGTTGTGTCTTCCTAAGTTTGTACATCGTGAAATGAAACTAACTTGTTTTGCTCAGGCGGACACTTTCAAAGCATCGACATGTAGAATACATTGTGAGCGTGAGAAAGTTCAAGAGGAAGGTCGAGTCGATAAGCAACTACACCAACTCATTGGGTAATCTTAAATGGTCCAACATACCTTGGTGCTAGCTTACCATTGACTTTGAACCACGTGATGCCTTTACGAGGCGATACCTTCAAGAGAACAAGATCTCCTACCTCGAATTCCAAAGGTCAATGTCTTCTATCTATGTAGCTCTTCTATCGACTTTGAACTGCCTTCAGTCGATCTTGAATTACGACGATCTTCTCATTACCATCATGAATCTCATCTGGCCCAAGAATGATCTGGTCTTTTGGTTCTGCCCAACACACCGATGACGGACACGGTCATCCATACAGTGCTTCAAACGGTACCATACCAATACTCGATTGGTAGTATTGTTGCATGCAAATTCTGCTAGATGAAAATATTTCTTCTAGTTTCTGTCAAAGTCTAATGCACGAGCACATAACATGTCCTTGAGGATCTGAATGACTCTCTCAGACTGCCTATTGGTCTGAGGATGAAATGCTATGCTAAAATTCAAATCTATACCTAAAGCCTCCTAAAAGCTTCTCCAATACTTGGCATTGAATCTAGTGTCTCTATCGGATATGATGGAAAGAGGAACCCTGTGCAACTACATTATGTTTTACAGGTACAGTTCCCCAAGAACCTTTCTTGAGCATGTCGACCTGAATGGAATGAAATACGTTGATTTCGTCAACCTGTCGACCACGACCCAAATCGCATCATGCCTTTGTTCTATCCTCGGCAATCCAGTAAGGAAATCCATCATGATGTGCTCCCATTTCTACCCTGGAATAGGAAGTAGCTGAAGCTGACCTGCTGGTATTTGATACTTGGCTTTTACCTAAAGACAAGTCGTACACTTGGCCACATATTCTCGGACATCTTTCTTCATACCTCTCCACCAATATTGCCTTTTCAAATCACGATACAACTTCGTGCTTCCTAGATGAATAGCTAACTGAGACTTATGGGCTTCGTCCATAACAACCTTCGTCACTTCTGCGATTGCTAGAACTACTAGATGCTCCTCGAAGTACAACGATTCATCCGCATGAATCCTCCAATCTTTAAATTGCACTTTGTTCTGAATTCACATCTAGATTCCCCACAGATGTGGATCTTGCCACTGATTTTGTTTCACCATCTGAATGAGAGTAGGGGTCGTCTCCATGTGAAACACCAAAACTCGAACATAGTCTTCATAATACTGTAGCCCGTATTCACTTACTATTGCATCTCTTTTCAATCTTCAAGAGCCAAACATGCGAGGATCCTTGAAGACTTCCTACTAAGCACATCTATAGCTACATTAGCTTTGCCAAGATGGTACTATAGTGTGAAATCATAATCCTCCATGTATTCCATCCACCTTCACTGCCTCAAGGCAAATCCCTCTGAGTGAACAAATACTTTAAACTCTTGTGGTTAGAGAAAACCTAAAATGTCACCGCATACAGATAACACTTCTAGATCTTCAGCGCATGAATTACTGCTGCGAGCTCTAGATCATGAGTAGGATAGTTTCGTTCATGAGATAGTAGCTGTCTCGATCCATATGCTACCATGCGTCCATATTGCATTAGCACACACCCAAGTCTGCATCCTGAGGCATTTGTATAAACTTTATGTGGCTCAACACTATTAGGAATGATCAATACTAGTGCTGAGGTCAACTGATTCTTCAATTCTTGAAAACGTGCTCACATTCTTCATCCCACTTGAACCTGACATTATTCCTGATCAATCTTGTCAATGGTGCTGTTATTTTTGAGAAATCCTTCACAAATTTCCTATAGTACCCTGCAAGTCCCAAGAAGCTGTGAATTTCTACCACATTCCTCAGTCGTTCCCATTTCACTATGGCTTCTACCTTAGATGGATCTACTGAAATACCATGCTCGGAGATGACATGACCCAAAAATTTGACCTCTGTCAACCAGAACTCACACTTTTCTTTCCTGGCATACAACTGGTGCTATCATAGAGTCTAAAGCACAATTTTGAGATGTTGCTCATGCTCCTCCCAAGTCTTAGAATAAACCAAGATATCATCGATGAACACGATCATGAACTGATCCAGATAGGGCCTGAATATCCTGTTCATAAGGTCCATGAAAGCTGCGAAGCATTCGTTAATCCAAACGGCATCACCAGAATTTCAAAATGTCCATACCAAGTCCTAAACGCTGTTTTGGGAATGTCCTCTTCCTTAATCATAAGTTGATGATATCCTAATCGTAAATCTATCATTGAGAACTACCGTGAACCTCCCAATTGGTCAAACAGTTCATCGATCCTAGGCAGGGGATATTTGTTCTTCATCGTGACCCGATTTAGCTACCGATAGTCAATGCATAACTTAAGGGTTCCATCATGTTTCTTAGCGAACAAAACTAGCACTCCCTAAGGTGATGTACTATTCTGGATATACCCCTTATCAGCAAGCTCCTATAGTTGCTTTCTTAATTCTTTCATTTCTATAGGCACCATCCGGTAAGGAGCTACAGAAATCGGTGCTATTCTTGGAAGCAACTCAATACCAAACTCGATCTTCCGATGCAGTGGTAATCTTGGTAACTTGTCGGGGAAGACATCTTCAACTTCATCTACTATTGGGATTGCTGCGTTTCTTCTCGAGGCGCTAGGCTCTCCTTCTAGGTTCATGAGGAAGGCATAACAAGCTGCGTTCTTCTGCCCTCCGAGACATGTCCTTACGAGACGCTCATTCATTAGCCGATCACCACTACCCTGGTAAGTGATCGTCGTACCCTTATCAGAGACTAGGGTCATTTTCCTAAGCTGATAGTCTACCACTACATTATACCTGAAAAACCAGTCCATTCCTAGGATTACATCATATGATCCCATGTGGATTACAATCAAATCATTTTTCAAATTCTCATCCCCAATCTTTATTTTACAAGCTTTACATATACAATTTATATACACTTGCCCCAATGGTGAAGATATAACTAAGGGTTCATCAAACTCTTCTATCTCTAATCCCAAGGCATGAAAAGAACTCAAAATGAAGGAATGAGTGGCACCTGTATCGAATAAAACATAAGCTAGAGATTGGGAAACTAGGATCATACCATCGACAACCGCATTGCTATTTTGGGCATCCGAACTCCCTGTCATCATGGTGTGAACTTGCACTAGAGCTTTTCCTTTTCCTCTACCAACATTGCTAGGTTCTGAGTTAGTTGGCTAATACTGCTACGATGATGGCGACTGCACACTAGCTATACTCGGCCCTTGGAACTGAGGGATATTACGCTAAAAGTTCTACGGTTGGTGTCCTTGTGCTGGATATGGCAGTTGTTGAGGAGAGAACTGATGGAACTAAAGCTGAGGGACTGTTGAGACGGAGGCAAAGTCCAAGGCTGAGGCTGACGACTGGTTCCTTCTTCAGTTTGAAGTCCTAGGCGAGCACTCCTAATAGGGCAATTCCTCTTGATATGTCCCGGTTGTCGACAATAATGGCAGTGAAAGCTATAGGGCTTGCTGTGCCCGTTGTTGGATGAACTGCTGCTGCCACTATTCATGCTATCCTGTTTGTTCTTTCCTAGAGTTGGTCGACTACTGGTGCTCCTTCGCCACTCCTCTGTGGTCCTCCAGATGTCTTGGCTTGATTCTCACAGTACTACACATAATCACTTTCCACAGAAATTGCCGACGATAGAAGCTCACAAAAACTCCTAAGCCGTAGGGCAAACACCTATCGTCGAATAGGGGCTTTGAGTCCTTCTTGAAACTTAATGCACTTTTCATGTTTCGATGCCACTGTAGAGGGAGCAAACTTGGCCAGCTTATTAAACTTCGCCTCATATTCACGAAATGACATATCACCTTGTTACAACCTATAGAATTCAGCCGCCTTCTGCTCTCTATATCCTTGTGGAAAGTAACGGTCATAGAACAACTCCTCAAACCTGTCCCAACTGATATTACCATGGTTTTCCAAATGCTTACCTTGCTTCCACCAGATATTGGCACCACCTTCGAACTTATATGCTGCAAATTCCACACGATACTCCGCTAGCATGCCAAGAGTATCCAAGTGTTTCATGATCGAGTCTAACCAATATTTTGCCACTTGCAGGTCCCCATTTTCGTCGAAGTTAGTACAGACGCACGTTGAAATTCCTAAAAGTACGAATGCCAGTGACTAGCCTCAGAATCATCCGATCTTGCCCTTGTTGCCATCTACTGGAATGCAGTAAACATGGCCCTCATCATTTCTAAACTCGATGTCAGCTGTCCAACGATGTTTAGGTGCCATTCTTTCACTTCTAAAAACAAAATTTGGACTATCAATGGTATTTCATTATCGTATCTATGTGTGTACAAGTCCCAAGGTTCATAACCTTAAGCTCTGATACTATTTTGTCATGCCTTGGAGTACGAGTGGTGATGTGGCGATTTAAATAAGTTAACTAGGTAGAAATTTAGTTAAAACATGAGTTTAAGAATTAAGAAATTATTTATGAAAATATGGTAATTTTAAAATCTTTTTAAAGCGAGCAATTATAATATTCAAACAAATAAGAATAACAAAATAAACAATAAGGAAATAACAATAAAGATATAAAAAGAAACGAGAATGGGTCCAACTAACCCACATCTTGTGCACACACATAGTACTAACAATATTAAATTACAACCATAGACCAAAATGTAAGGAGATAGAGTTAAAGTAATACATGCCTTGATTTTATAATTTAAATAACCTACTTGGTCTCCTACTGCTCGAATGTCCTATCTGTAGGCTCTTCTCTAATTCAAGCTGATATCCACCTAAGGGGGGGAGTTTTTAAAATAGATAAAATGTGAGTAAAAGGCTCAGTAGGACTATATTTTTAAAACATTTAATTTTAAAAGAAAAATTCCATTATCGAAGTAAATATTTAGAAAATGAACTTGAATAAATAAATAAATAAATACTCAATAAAAATTTATCTTACCAAAACAATTTTTTGGTCGACTAGTAAGAATATCATTTTCTCTTTCCTAGGCAAGCCATATATATTTCACCACCATACTGGCCTAGCTGGGTTTTGGGTCCTGCCCCCAAAGTTGCACTCTACACGACCCAATCTCTGATATGGTATCATGCCCTTATATATATATTCTCTATAATTATTAGAAATCTCTTTTTACTAAGTATTCTCATTTACATTCATTATGAGGTTTTTTATGAAACTAACATTAGTCTATTATTTATAAAAACAGTCAATGAAATCTTTTTTTTCAAACAATCATTGAAAATATTTTAATGAAAATCCTTTTTAGGCCAAAATCATTTTTAAAACTAGGCTACCAAGGAAAAGGGTAGAAGTCCTACCTCGATACTTGTGTCGATGTCCCACACCAAAATTCTGGTCCGCTATATGTTAGCTCCACGGATCCATGAACTACCTTAAATGGAAACTAGGTTTATCAATATCTAGCTTGAGATATCCTATGTTACTAAATCATCTCATGGTGTCCTAGTGTGCCATTTAGTTTATAAAATTATACAATGTTGTTAAACCCTTAATCGGGGTTCAAGATAGTAAAAATGGTTGAAAAATCACAAAATCTTACCATGCCCGATCGGCCTGTTGGTCAACTTGGTTTAGCCGACCGAACTGTGTAGTTCGGCCTACCGGATGTCTAGGTCCAGTCAGCCGAACCTAGAGTTTAAACTTTTTCAGGTTCGGCCTACTGGTCATATGAATTCGACCTGTCGAACTTATGAATTCGGCCTTGTCAAACTAGAAAATTTAAGAACTTTCCAAGCACGGGTCTCGGCCTTCCCGAGCCCAAATCTTTATTTCAACCTATTTTTCATAGTTCTCAGGCATGAAAAATATCTATAGATGATAGAAAAGCATTATAAATCACTTTTGAACCAATTTAAACAAGATTTGCACAAAGATTTTGAAAAATCCTAAAAAAAGAAAAAAATAGAGAAAAATGAAAAATCTTGATTCAAATCTGTTTTTGATCAAACAAAGCTTAGATACTAGTTATTCTAAGTTCCTCTAACTTAGATTGATGGCTTTCTAAATCTAGAAGAGTTTAAATTTCAAAATACTAAAAAATAAGAAAAAATTTAGAAAATTTTTAAAATTTGAAACTAACCTCAAATCAAAGCTTTAAATCATGTTTTTGGTTGCCCAATCATGCTCCTGAGCCTCCAATCTGCTAGACTTGAGCTTGGGCATGATTTTTGATTCAAAAAAATCTTGAGAGAAATTGAGAGAGAGGGAGAGGTAGAGAGAGAGGAGAGAGACGAGCAAGAGGGAAAGTGAGAGAGAGAGGATGAGCGTGTAAGGGAGAGGGAGAGGGAATAAATAGAGAGAAAAGTGGGCGGTTTCACCATGTGAAAACCATGTGCCGCCCATAGTTTGTGTAAAACGGGATGTATTTGACATTTGACAAATTGTTTTGTTTCAAAAATTCAAAATAACAATTAAAAATAATAATAATTATTATAATGCTAATCTATCATACCAAAGAATCAAACAAACACATTAAATGATTGATACACTTGTCGAGATGAATGCAATTAGGGAGACTGGAAACCTTGATAAAGCCAATCAATAAGGAATGAATGAAGTGTGATTCTAGGGTTATTAATAGAAGGTCTTTATATAGTTTTTAAGTGTGGGTAACTTATGAAACTCTTAAAACCTATTTTTTCTTTTTTTTTTTCCTTTTCCATGTGTTTTTTTTCTTTTTTTTTTCATTTTTTCTATTCATGGCAAAACTGCCTTAGGCCCAAAGGCCCAAGGTATTTCTATTCATGTATACAATATGTATAGTGATATATATATATATGTTAAATAAAAACAAATCAATTATTGATTTCTTCTTATTATATTTTACTTAATTAAAACAAAACAAAATACATCATCACATCATTAATTTATAAACAACCATAATCCCCACATAATTGGCATGGACTTGTTTTTTAGCACAACAAACCCCTCGTCATGTTCACCTGTAACATCACAAAATAGTACGTTAGTAATAATATCATTGTCATCAATTATAGTTTTAGACTCTCTATTTACCATTAAATAGAAAACTAAGGGGTTACAATCCCTACTACCTCAGAAAGTTTTCATCCTCGAAAATGTGATCTTTTTGTTCTTTAGCTTTTAGACTTCTCTATCCAAAATCTCTATAGGTTTCTCCTCACAACCCAAGTTTTCTTGAACCTGTATTGTTTGTAGTTTGATCACATGTTCACGGTTTGCTACATACTTCTTTAACATTGAGACATAGAAAACATTGTGAATGGTTGACATCTCCTTAGGTCAATTTAACTCATAAGCCACATTACCAAATCGGTTGGTAATCTTATAAGGTCCTACATAATGCAGACTAACCTTGCTTTTCTTGCCAAATCTCATTACTTCTTTCACCAGGGTCACTTTGATAAAAACAAAACAGAGTCATCCACGATAAATTCTAGAGGCCTTAGTCGAACATTAGTGTAGCTCTTTTGTCGACTCTGAGCAGTCTTAATGTTTTGGCGAATGATCTTCACTACTTCCATTGTCTTATCTATAAAGTTTGTCTTCTTTTTCATCTTAATTTCCATCTCATTCTTCTTTCCTACCATGTGCCAATAAATCGGCATCCTACACCGCCTCCCACACAATACCTCATAGGGCGCCATCCCAATCGTTGGCTGATAACTACTATTATAAGCAAATTCTTCCAATGTTAATTTCTTGCACCAACTTCCTTTGAAGTCTAAAGCACAGGCATAGAGCATATCCTCTGATATCTAATTATTCCTCTTAGTTTGTTCATCTGTTTGAGGATGAAAGACAGTAATAAACTATAGTTTTGTTCCCATAGCAGCTTGAACACTTTTCCAAAAGTGTGATGCAAATATACCATCTCTATCTAAGATGATCGATTTGGCAACACTGTGAAGTCTCACTATCTCCTTAACATGTAGCTCGACAAGCTTTTCTAATGAATATGTCATCCTTACTTATAGAAATTATGTTGATTTCATCAACCTATCGACTATCTCCCAAATGGCATAGAATTTGTTGGTAGTCTAGGGTAACCCATTGATGAAGTCCATAGACATATCTTCCCATTTCCACTCATGTATCTAAATAGACTGCAACACTCTTCCTGCACTCGGGTGTTCATCCTTGACTTGCTAGTGGTCAACCATTTCTTCACATATTTAGCCACATTTTTTTCCATTCAGAACCATCAAAAACTGTTTGTCATGTCATTATACATCTTAGTGGAACCAAGATGCATATTATAGGGTGTAACATGAGCTTCTTCCAACACTTTCTTCCTCAAGTCATCAATGTTTGGCACATATAATCGATCTCCAAAAAATAGAACTACATGGTAAGGCACATAGCAACCATCACATTTTCCCTCTTTTACGTCCTTTTTGATCCTTAGAAGATTTGGGTCTTGATCTTGTTTCTACTAGATGTCTTCAAACAATGTCAGAGTGAAAATCAAAGATGATAATCGTCCTAAAATCAACTATATATCGAAATCCACAAACTCCTTTTGCAACTACTGGGACCTTTCCTTTATTAACATCAATGCCCTAGAAGATTTTCTACTCACTACATTAGCTACCTTTGTTCGCCTTGCCTGGATGATAATAGATCTCACAGTCATAGTCCTTTACTAACTTAAGCCATCTTTGCTACCTCATATTCAAGTCTTTCTGCATGAAAAAGTACTTCAAGCTCTAGTGAATAATGAAAATCTTCCAATGCACTCCGTACAAATAGTGCCTCCAAATCTTATGTGTGAAAACCACAGCTGCCAATTCTAAATCATGAGTGGGATATTTCTTCTCATAATCTTTCAACTATCTTAAGGCATAGGCTATTACTTTTTCATGTTGCATCAACACAAAACCAAGACCCATTTTTAAAGCGTCACTGTAGATCATTAACCCTTCATCGTATTCTGGAATTATGAGAATAGATGTGCTCGTTAGTCTCCTTTCTTGGAATCTTTGTTCAAATTCATCGCTCCACTCAAACTTTTTTCCCTTTTGAGTAAGTGCTTTTCAAGGCATAACTAACTTGGAAAAACCTTCCATACACTTCCTGTACCCTAAAAAACTTGTTATCTCACTAACACTCTTTGGTCGACTCCATTTGTTAATAGCTTCCACCCTTGTAAAATCAACCATCACACCATCTTTAGAGATCACATGGCCTAAGAATGGCACATGGTTTAACCAAAATTCACATGTTGAGAATTTGACATAAAGCTGATGATTCTTCAATGTTTACAACACAATCCTCAAACATTTACTATGCTCTCTTGAGAGTTTAAGTAAATAAGGATGTCGTCGATAAATACAATCACAAATTTATTGAGGAAATCCCTAGGCACTTGGTTCATTAGATCCATAAATGCTGCAATAGCATTTATCAACCCAAAAGGCATTACTACAAGCTTGTAGTGACCGTACCTCCTCTGAAAAGCAGACTTAGGAATTTTTTTTTCCTTTATCTTCAATTGGTGGAAACCCAATCTCAAGTCAATCTTGGAGAAAACTATGCACCTCTCAGTTGATCAAACAAATTATGAATCCTTGGAAATGGGTACTTGTTTCTTATAGTCACTTTGGTCAACTCTAGATAGTCTATGTAAAGCCTCTTTGACCCATCCTTTTTCTTCACAAATAATACTGGTTCTCCCCACGGTGCATGCCTAGGTCGAATAAATCCTTTCTCAAGAAGATCTTGTTAGTGATGTGCCCTAGGCCAATTATGTAATGACCACATATTAATTTCATGACATTTGCATTTTATTAATAAAGAGGCATTTTCATTATTTTTTTTATTCTAATTATATGAATAGTTAATTCTACCTAAGGTCATCAAGTATGTGACTTGATAGTAAAACTCTTAGGTGAAAATTGAATTATATTCTAAATTATCCCTAGTTGGTCATTATTATTGGGATAATAATGAATGAAGACTAGTATAAAGTTTGACTGATGATTTTTTTTTACTAATCATGTGTATGAGATACTAAGTCAACTCATAGATATATATTTGAGAAATGATGTATTGGATTGACTCGCTATGAGAATACTGCATGGATAATTGTCATAAGTGATTCTCATCACAATAGTATTATCCTAGTCCTCTAACTTGAAATCACTATGGTTTCCTACATGACAAGTTCTATATTTTGGCACAATCTAATATTATCTTTAACAGGATGATGGAATGGATTGTTGTTGGATATAAAGTGAATCATGTGAGGAATGTGAGTGATTAAGAAGCAATTTGTCCTTCATTTATTATGAGAAAGATATCTATAGGCCCCTCGAT
>CAMOHE010038688.1:0-13558 GCA_946598075.1 Artocarpus hirsutus | reverse complement strand
AATTATGAAACCCAAAATCCCAGATATACATTTCATAATTATCAACTCCAATGCTACTCCACTAAAAGCTTGGAGCTGCACTCTCGAACTCTATAGAATTACGAAGCCCGTATAGCTAAGTCTCCATGACATATCACAGTGTATTGTATCCCTATAGGATTATCCATAATCGGCTTAAGGACAAGTTCTGTCTTACCTACCCGATTATTTTTATCTTACGTTCCATTATCTCACCATTGGAAAACTTACCATCCAAAGACAGTATACCATTTGGTTACACCTATGTATCCAAATGGTTGAGCGCTCCAGTTTTCCAATTACAGGATAACGCATATAAGAGAATATCACTACTCCTAAAGAGGAGCTATGGATTCCATATCTATGAATAACAGGTCTACGTCATCAAGAGTCATGCCTCCAACGTATCGGCATGCATACCACTATTAAGATGTAGGTGTCACCCTTTGGCACAACAAAAGACACAAGTCAAGACAACGGGCCCACTAGTCATCTTAGGATTAAAATGCAATACAAATGATTGTCTAAAGTGAATTGATTTGCCAAGACAGAATTATTAATCCAAATCAATTCACTTTATGTCCCGATCCAACACATCGTCACCTATGACAACATGCCAATGTTTCTGTTCACGAAGTCCTCCTCCGATGGTCAAGACAAACCATCTCCCAATGGGGATATAGCCAACATAATAATCTTTACATGAATAAAGCGCCCAACTTTATTCCCTCGATTGCGGATCTTATGATTTAGACCGTCACCTTAAGAATCGTGTCTTCTACATAATCTGTCCATCATATGCCCAATTCTTAAAGGTTTAGACCGACAGTCTCAGACTATTGTTTGCTTATCATACATTCAACAAATATGAACGTAAAGCGGACAATATTTGGTATATAAATAATAAATTCTTTATTGGTAAAAATGTCTCCAAAAACTCATTACATTTTTACTCCATTAGGGCATACATGTCTAACACATTTCTATTATGGCGCTAAGAAACTCGGTAATATAAAGTGTCCAGTAGAATAATATGTAAATTAATATTTTTTTGGGTCATAGGAGCAAACATTATTGCTATATATAAACAATTATGTATTATAATTATATTATATTATATTATATTATTAAGATAGTTTCGTGCACATATAGAAATGGAAAAAAATAATAAAATGGTAAATCTGTGTTTAGTGAAAAAGGAAAAAAAAAGAAACCTAATTAGATTAGGATTACACTAATTTAAAAAAAAAAAGAAGAAGAAGGAAATCTAACTAGATTAGGATTAAGGTTTTCTATACTCATCTAATCTCTTTTCTCTCATAAACCTATAAATATATCTTTAAACTGCCAAAACCTTCATTCTCTTAATTTCCAACCAAAGAAAATTATCTCCCTCACCCCCTCTCAAATTCACATTCATAAGCCTCCGTTATCTCTCTAATCCTCAAAGCCAAGAATTCATTACTCTTATTTTCTTCCAAGCTAGAGTAGAAAGAATTTGTTCTTGAAATTTTGTGTGCAAGTCTTCTTTGTTGAAGAAAACATAAGAATTTAAGTTATGGTTTAAAGATTTTCCTGGTTTTGAATTTTTATAATTTATATATATTGTTTTGTGGCAAACTTTGTTAGGAAATTTTTATTTTATATGGTGAATGTGTATTCATGTATGTTTGTATGAAAAATAGATTATCTTATTTACCACTGTGATTATAACTATGTTATTTTATGGTTCAAAACATTTATGTTTATATGATAACATGAAATTTCATGAAAATAAGGTATTGTTATTAGATTGTAATATGAGAATTTTAGAATTTTTGTTTAGTTGGTCAGATTGTTGATAATGCTTTGAAATCAAATGATTTTATTTTGCTATGATTTTTAGTTATGTTGTGTATATACATGTTACGAATGTCTAGGATTTTTATGAATTTTTGTTCAAAATATTTTAGGGTTATGACCTTTCAATCAAACACTGCTCTTGAAATTTTATTTGCTAGCAACTTTGTATTTGTATCTTATAAAGTCTGTTTTACAATTAAAAAAACGTCTTCTGATTATGTAAAAAATTTTGAGTCATTGTTGATATGTTAAATAAATGTCTGTAAATTTTTCGCTTCATACCACTATTATGTTTTAAGATAAAATTCGTTGATTATTAAGTACTTAATGGTTATAAATGTCTACCTGATATGCTCTATCCACTCGTGAGATAATAAATCATACTTTTAAATGTATTTTCCATGATTTATTATTTTTTTAACTTTTATTTTATGTTACTCATGTCATATAAAAATTTCAAAAGAATATCATACATATTTGATTTTATAAAAATATTTGAATGAAACGTGTTCGCTGTTTAGTGTGTCCGGTATTAATATTAACTCTAAATTTGAATTTGTGTTTTGAATTGCGTCAAATTTATTTGGAGCTACATTTTAGGATTTGTTATGATTTTATGTGTTTATTATGTGTAGTAATTTTTATAATTTATTTTATAGCATAAATAATTTAATATGTAATTTTTAATTAGGATTGCTCACTACCCATGCTTTGCTAGCAAATTTTCTAGTATTGACTTTGTGATTTATTTAAATTACAAATGAAATTTTTATGACTAGAAAAAATCTAAGAGTTTTATATATATATATATATATATATATTAACTTTATCCTTGCAAATTTGTATGCTCTGATTGAATGTGAATTGAAAGATATAGGGTTATAAATCCTTTAAGGTCAGTTAGTTTTTATGATTGTAAGATTTACTTGAATGTTTTGAAAATTGGAAAAAAGTATTCTGGATTAATATTTTCAGGAAAAGAAAATTTAAATGATGTTTTTATATGTTAGCTATTTATGGAAGAAGTTTTACACTTTATTCATGCTTATAAGTTGAGATTAATTTCTGTAAATGATTAAAGGTCAAGTTTTTTGTCTTTATATTTCTTGACTCTAAGTGCATGTTTGTGACTCAAAGATGCTTTGTTTTGTTAAGAATGATTATGTTGATCTAAGATGGTATTAAATGACATTATGGACAAGAATATTAATTTCATGTTTTATATGAATGATTGACATGATCACTCCAAAAGGCGAGCACATCGAGAACCACAACAACGCCACCTGATATAAGGTTTAGTAAGCAAGCAAGTCAAGCAAGTACATTCTCACCTACAACATTTTAAAGACTTATTAAAAAGTTTTGAGAATATATTTTATGATAATTTTTAAGTTTATTTTTACTTATTGTCTTCTCATGAAAAATCTTATTGTAACAAGAAGATTTAACGGATGTTTCAATGACAAGGTATGCATATATATATATATATATATCACTTAATTAAGCATTGTGCACTCTATGTTTATGTTTATGATGTCTCGCAAGGTTTGGATTGGTCATGTTTGTTTTGGGACTAGCTACCCCACTGTGGTGTCCGGCCCGGGCGTACTCCCTCAAGCCTCTATAGGACCCACCTTGCGGGGCCCCCGGACTTATGGCTCTTATTGGTAGACCATCCCCGTGCCGCCCACTCATCCGTATTGTCCCCTCTGGGGCCCTCTGGTCCCTTAGGGTTTTTCTTTCGCGTCTCTCGGGTTCGAACCTCAAACCTCCCTTAAGAAGTTCTTATTTCCTTCTTGAGTACCAATTGAGCGCGAGTTTTATTGTGGCGTCTGGCCCGGGCGTACTCCCTCAAGCCTCCATAGGACCCACCTTGCGGGGCCCCCGGACTTATGGCTCTTATTGGTAGACCATCCCCATACCGCCCACGCATTCGTACTGTCCCCTCTAGGGCCCTCTGGCCCCTCAGGGTTTTCTTTCGCGTCCTTGGGGTTTGAACCTCAAACCTCCCTTAAGAGGTTCTTATTTCCTTCTCGAGTACCAATTGAGCTACTAACTCAATTGGTACTCGAGAAGGAAATAAGAACCTCTTAAGGGAGGTTTGAGGTTCGAACCTGAGGGATGCGAAAGAAAAACCCTGAGGGGCTAGACGGCCCTAGAGGGGACAGTACGGATGCGTGGGTGGCACGGGGATGGTCTACCAATAAGAGCCATAAGTCTAGGGGCCCCGCAAGGTAGGTCCTATGGAGACTTGGGAGTACGCCCAGGTCGGACGCCACACCCACTCCTCGTATAATGGCATGCCTATGGTATTAAAGGTGCAACACTTTGGTCCCTATAGATAAAATGAATGACATTTTAATATGGAAGTTTAAATGAAAAGATATGTTCTATATAAACCTGTGCCTCATGTAATACTATGATTATAATTACGATGTTATGTAATAATTTTTATGAAGTGTTTTATGTTGAGAGATAGGAATGTGTACTCACTAAGTTTATGCTTACTTAGTTTATATCATATTGCAAATAATGATAAGATGCAGGTTGACTAGGATTGAGGACAAGAATGGGCATGTATGCAAGGAGCGTTGGATTGGATGTCATGAAGGATTTAAACTCAAATAAAATTTAATAAATTATGTTTTGTATTTTATTTATTTGAGACTCAATTCTATTTTTGATTTGTTCTTTTGAACTTAAGTTTTATTGAATATCATTAGTTGTTTTATTAGAAGTTAAGAGTGTTGCATTATATGTGTAAGTTTGTTTTTGTAAACTAAGTTTTCTACATGTGGTCAATTAGCCACCAAGGAGGAAAAGTTAAATCCGGTAAGTAGGTTTCTAAAAAAAATGATGTAGTACTTGGGATATTTCTCTAAGTGTTATTGAATGTTTTAAATTTTTTATTGGTAATTATTATGTTTAACAATAAAAGAAACGTCTCTTGTAGCGCTCCTAAGGGGTCATTATAGGTCGACTCTACCTATGTTGTATTTCACCAAGGTGAGTGTCATTAGGATGTTGCTTGTCTATGCAATCACCTAAGACCTTATGATTGACATAGAAAGCATTATCTCACAGCTCATTATTCAAGCAGTGAGCACCAGAAGGGGCCCTCCTTCCCTTCCTTCCCTTCGTTAATCACCGAGTAGTGCAAGAGAGCTAACATTCGGCCAAGAGACCAAGAAGAGCTTCTTCTCGTAACCCGTCCACTAAGGGACAACAACATTCTTCGCATAATACAAGAACCCAAGGAAACTGACCCTGAGTCGATCCTTCATCAGGATCCATCCCTATAGGTCCTTCTTCCTAAAGAAAAATAACACAAGGCAAGAGGCTAGAGAGAATAGAATCATATGTGCAAGCCCATTGGAAGTAAGATGTGGATAGGTTGGCGCATGAGGATGAAAATCGCCAGTATCAAGAATAGGTGTTTTACTATCAAAGCAGTCTTGACACAGCCAATATCCCCACCAATGTGCCTCAATGACCAAAGTGCCCACCTCATCTCCTCAACCCCGTCTACCCATGCAAACCCCGACTCAACAAAAAAGAAAAAGATAATAAGGAAGAAGAGATGGAAGAGGACGATGAGGCAATGACCTTTGTCTTGCCTCTCAAGGAAGTTGTCTTTTCCCTTATTACGTTTATTGTACCATTGAAGACAATGTTTGATTCAAGTTGGGAGGAGAGGTTTTAGTTATATGAATATTGCAATTCTTAGTCTTGTTTCCTTGTTTCATGTTTTATGTTTCTTTGTCGTCCTTTTTTTTTAGTTTGTTTTCGGACTTTGTATTTTGTCTACCTTAGTTTGTTTATCTCATTAAGTTCATGATTTGTAGATTGTGCTCTTAATTTGGTTAGTTCTTTTTTTTTTTTGTTCTTAAAAAAGAAAAATTTGCATACTTGGAATAAGAGAAATGAAAAAGAAAAGAAACCCAATTACCTTGTTGTGGTAAAAAGTGAGTTGTGTTGTGGTATACAAAAGTTGTGATAGTCATTGCTTGATTTTGAATATGGCTCTTTGAATATGACATGCATAGTTATGTTTGTGTGCCAAATCCTTGAGCAATTTGCATTATCCTTAATCCTTCATGATTGCGCACCAAAACCCCTTACACTTAGTCAATTGTACACTTAGAGAAGCTTTATGCATATAAGTAGCCTCAAGATCCCAAGAATGCTAGAATTCTCTTGATTACTTTCCGAGGCGAAATCCTTGGTTAGGTTTCATTCGAGAATTAATCAAGGCAAATTTGTTGGACTCTTTAAGCCTTTAAACCCAATTGATGAAAACTTCACCACTTGTTTACCATTTTTCATTCAAATTCCTTTCATTAACCTATCACTAATAGACATGTTTGCATCCTCACTTGAATTTGAAGATTGATTGTGGGAGTGAGAGTGGAAGGTGAAGTGATTGGGATTTGTGGTTTGGTTGTATTCGCTAGCTACTCATTTAATGTTTCGTGTTATTTTTCATTTGTTTTGTTTAGTCTCATTTTAGTTTGCCTAATTTCGTTCATGTAGTTTTCTCCCTCTTAATCTAATTGTTTGTAGCCAAATAAGTTAGGGGCATTTAAATTTCCATTTTTGATTGATTTCCTTAAAAAATAAAAATAAAAACTAAAACAAAAAAATAAAAAAAAAGAAGAAAAAACAAAAAAGAGAAAAAAATATATAAATAAACTCTTTAAAATTTCTTTTTTTTCACTATTTTAAATTTCTTTTTTTTTAAGTTATTGTGGATATGTGTAAGTCATATTTTGTAGGAATGATTAATGATATGGTGTTTGATCAAGGGGAGCCAATTTGCGAATTTTCTTTTAGTTCATGCGAGGTCCATTGTGCATTACATGTTGAGGGTGATCCAAGCCTAAAGTAATCCTTTCTCACCTACTTATCACCCTAGCCTTATATTACAAGCTTTGAAAGTCCTTGATCTTTGATGCCATGCTAACTTAAATTGGTGGAGATATGTATAAAAAGTAAGCCTACGGAGTTCATGCAATGTTTCATCTAGGGAATCAATTTTAAAGTACCAATGTGTATAACGTCATCTAGGTGGCAAGGGGTAGGTGTAAGGGGCCCTGTACACTTAACACTAGAAGGATCTAAAATGGGGTAAATTTAGTTTGGATTGACATTCTAAATATATATTATGCATGTGATAGTTCTAGAGCCATTAAACCTTTGTTTCTTTGAGACTTGAGTTTCCATTGAATACTTCTCACTTTGCATTTATTTTGAAATCTTGGGCCCTTTTTATCTCTTTCGTTCGCCTGTCTATTTTCTTTTGCTTGAGGACTAGCAAAATTATGACTTTAGGGGAGTTTGATAGATGAATTTATTCATTACAACAATTTTAATATTTTGTCAGTTTTTGAGTGAATTATTAGTTTTATTTCATATTTTTATATTTATTTTAGTTTTAATAAAATTTAGTTAATTGTGTCTTCTTGTTAAATTCTAGTTTTACTTTAGTTTATTTTATTTTTATTGTTTTGTTTTGTTTTGTTTTTATTATATTTAGTTTTATTTTATTTTAGTTTTATGTTATTTGCTTTAATAGGTTTAGAAGAGTATTTTAAAACTTAGGGTCAGCAAAACCCGTGCCCAAGCACTGTAAAGAAGCTTGCCCCAGTAGGCTAGATGCACGGCCACAAGAGTTGAAGCTCACGACCTTGCAATTTTGTGCCCAAGCGTGAAAGATTTAGAGGGGTATAGCTGTGTGTCCCCTTTTTCCAATGCCATGGTTTTTTTAAGCCTGTAGCCACGAGTTTTCTTGCCTCACCCCTACACGTGTGCCTTTCTGGCCTACTTTAGTGTTGATTCTCATGAGGATTTGAGGGGAACTTTCCTCAATTCTTGGGAGACATATAAATACCACCTAGGGTTTTGTGCAATGGAGGGCTAATTTTGCATAACTGATTTTGAAATGGTTGTTTCTAGGGAGCTAAATTGGAGGCAAGGTGTAACACCCTTGAATTTTAAAGCAAGGCTAATTATGTTAAGTTTAATTATTAAGTGTGCCAAGTGTGAATTTAGTGTTAATTTTGGTCATTTAAGGTTTTATTTCAATTGTTACATTTAAAAATTTTGATTTTTAGTTTTAAAATACCAAATGATATTTTATACCACATTTTTCTCATATTTACGAAAATGCCCTTGGGCCTTTATTTCTCTTTTTCTTTTTCTCTTTCATTTCATTTACACGCTCTCTCTCTTTCTTTTCTTTCCACGCTCAACTCCCCCTCTCTCTTTCTCTCATTCCCGTCTCTCTTTCTTTCTCCCATTTCTCTACAAAATTTCATTTCCAAGCTTTAAACCTGTTGATTTGAATCTAAGAGACGAAGATTTAAACCAAAAATTCTCTTCAAAAATAATGATTAAAGGTTAGCCCGTTTTCTCTAAAACTTTTTTATTTTTGTTTTGAATCTTTGATGTATTTTGAAATCTAAACTTTGATAAGCTTAGATAATGTTTAATTTAAGCTTATAGGACTTGTTTTATCATGGATTTAAGCTTTATTTGAACAAAAATTGATTTAATCAAGTTTTGATATTTTTCTTTAATTTTCAAATCAATTGTGAAATTGAGTTTAAATTTGGGAAAAATGGTTTAAACTTGTTCTATAATGGTTTTCTATGCTTTCTGTATAATTTTCATGATCTAGGAATTGAAGAATAGGTTTTAAAATTGGATTTTGAGTTCGGGGACGCTAAAACTTAAAGTCTCAGGTCCCTAAATTTTTCTAGCTCAGCAGGCCGATGTTGATCTTTAGCATGCCGGATTCATGAGTTTGGTGGGCTAGATTCATGTCATCGGCAGGCTGGACTCAAGCTAGTTCGGTAGGCAGATTTTGAAGTTCAGTAGGCTGAACTGTGCAAGTTCGGCAGGCCAAACAACGATGTTCGGCAGGCTAACTATGAACTTAAAAATTGTATTTTTTCTTCCAATTTTCAACGTTTAATGATTTTGAAAAGTTTCAAAAAGGATTATGATTTTGAGTTATGATTATTTTAAGTCAAAAAGCCACATAGATAATTAAATTAATATAATGATATTTGGTAAATCTAATTTCTGATTTTAAATACAGTTTTCAAGGTTTTGAATGTATATGGAGCATATATTAAATTTTATTTGGAGCTTACGTTATTAGAATTTCAATTGAGGCAGGATATACATATATTTTCTATCCCCTTTCTTTGGCAACCCCTTTTCAATTGTTTTGGCCAAAGTTTATTTCTTAAATGTTTCCTTTTAGGAATGATTTTTGTCTTTGGTTTAGAAGAATTATATTTTGATAGCCTTTCCGAATTTCCAAAACCCTTATGGTGGTATTTTATCAAGTTACATTCAAGTAATTATTTATTGATTTTTGTTAAGATCTTGAGATTAGTTTACGAATGATATTTTTATCTGTATCTGTTATTTTTAAACAACTTATTTTTAACTAATTATCCTATTGAACCTTCTGCTCACGTTTTCTTGTTTTTAAAATCCCCCTTCTAGGTTTGAGGAGAAAATATGGGCCTAGGATCAAAACTTGGCTCTACGGGTTGAAATGGTATTTTCCTCTAAACTATGGTATGATATGTATACTGTACGACTTGTCCCGATCTTGATGTCATTTTCATCTCTGTCAATTGCATATTTTTAATTTATTTTAAAGACGATGATTTTTAGTATTTTTGTATTATTATTATTATTGATGTTATTTGTATTTTATTTACTTACCCACCTTCGTGGTAAACATCCACATGATAGTGAATGAGGATAAGATATCGGCCCCACCTTCATATCTTTCATTTGACGGTAACCGCCGATAATATTTATTTACCTTTTTTCTTTATTTACGTTAATTTTAACTTCTTTACCTTAAACTTATTGACCCTCTCCCCTGGGCGTCACACAAGGAGGTTGTCATTTTCCATGAGTTCAAGAGTAGAAGAGAACAGAGCTTGAAGACATCTTGGAGCTCCACATTTGTTTACTTCTTTACTCTATCTTTTTCTTGAATTTCTTGTAAATTTCCATAGAATCCCTGTTCATATTTTCTTTTGTGTTTGTGATTTCATTTGTGACTGTGTGTAACTAAGTTTTTTAGACTAGAGAGCTATGGACATATTTTGATGTTGTGTTTGGGTTATTGCTATTGATTAATGCAAGTTACTTTTCATTTATCTTTATTTGTATTTTCTTAAGTCTAAAGCTTCTAATTGATTGGCCATCCTTTAATTGATTTTACAATTAGGATTAGTAATTGGGAAAGAAGGGTTCTAATTATGGGTTACGAGATACAACCTAGAAAATTGTGGAGTTGAGAGACAAAATTTTCTTTGTGGTGTATTCTAGAATGAGCTTAATGAACCTTCGGTAATTGGTTTTGAATAGCAATATTGGAACCAATTAATTTAGGTAAATCTCAATCTAGTAGTTGGGAGAGGAAAATTGGAATAAATTAGAGTTATATGCCAATAATTGGGGAATTTAATTTGTCATTAATCTAGGCAATTACCATTTGCAAAGGAAATTTAGTGAATTACTTCCTCTGGACCGTTCCGTCATCGTTTAATTTTATTCATTTCAATAGCTGATTTCATTTCTCGTAATTTAGATTAAGTTTATTTAAATTTCTTGTTTTCAATTGAAATTGTCATTAAATTGTTATTATCTAGATAAAGTTAGAAATACTTAAACCACAATAGATGGTAAATTTTTAGAAAATTGATCCCTGTAGAAAACAATACTCATACTCCTATTCTATTACTTGTGATCGTGTATACTTGCACGCATTCATCAGTGAATCTGATGCAGCGCATGTTCCCCCTATGATGACATTGCACGGTTGACTAGGGTATGCTATAGGCGGTTGACTGACTAGCTAGAGCTCTGTTGCAAGAATTTTCCAAAAAGTTTCCCGATGTTGAGTTATTTTCAAATTTAAAATATTAGATTTTGTTTCCCATTTTCAAGTAGACTTTAAGTATGAATTTTAGGATTATTTAGGAATATTTTTAGTTTCCAATTTCAAAATAGGATTTGCTTCTTTTTTATTTTCTAATTTTTGGAGTTTTTTATTTTTTATTTTTATTCGTAGTTTCCCATTACCGTTTGGGACAATTTAGGCTGTAATTATTATTAATATATTAGAGTGTTTTACTCTCTGTTTATCTAGTTTTCTCGGTATTCTACGAAATTAACGAGTGATTGATGCCTATTCTCCTAGTATTTTGAGTAAATCAGCTCAAATCAATGGACTTTCTAGTATTCATATGGAATCAACAGGTTTTAAGAATTTATCCTTTTTTTCTGTTTTTCTTCTACGCTTTTGCTACATCAGCATCACAACGAAATAAAGGAAGCTATAGAAGTGGAGCTTTAGTCCGAATTAATGAATTACCACATCAGAACATAGATCTAACTGTTAGAAATTAAAGAATAGATCTAATGACGCATTATTAAGAAACAAACAACTCTCATGCCTATAAATAGGAGAATTGACGGGATAGAAAGAGGTTTTTAGCCATTTGAAGAATCTAGAGGGAGACTCTAAGATTTGAGGGAATTAGACCTAATCTTTCTTCAGAGTTTTAGACTGTGATTTATTTGGTTAGACTAAAAATCTCCCAAACAAAATCAGCACTGCCTATGGAAAAACTTAAGAGAACAAAAATCTTATGTGTGAGATCGAATTGACGATGGCGATTTTAAGGAAAGCCATCAGCAATCAAGAAGATATACAACATTTGAAATCAAGTGCTAATACACCGAACATAGTTATGGATCCAGAACAAGAGCTCCTTCAAATCATCAAGAAGTTGCAAGAACAAAACAAGCGCAAGAAATGATGGATGACCAGAAGGACTTCTTTAGACAACTTGAGTAAAACCAGAAAGAGAAATCAGAAATCTTAGGCACTAGATGACGTAGGGAATGAAACCAACAAATTTGGAAAAGATGGGATTGATTTGGATGCTGTCATTCTAGAACTGATAAAGAAGAAAAGACAAGTAGAAAAAAGTATGAGCAAAGATGACAAATAATAGAACTCCAATGGTTCTAGAAAAAGCAGAAACGTCGGCACAGTCCTTAACTAAGCAGGACATGGATGAAGAAAGAATGAGGAAAGCAAAGGACTGCCTAGATGAACAGTTAAAAGAATTAGAGAACTTGACTCTGACATAAATGGTGATCAGAGAAGCCAAAAACATTGTGAAATCTCCCTTCACTGAATACATTCTTATGGAGCCAAAACCAATCAAATATGTAACACCAAAGAAAACCTTCGACGGTAAGTCAAATCCTGCCGAATTTATGGATGTTGGATACTTTGAACAAGAATTTGTAATAAGGTCTTTCCAAGAATGCTCTCTCCAACACCGGCTACCTGGTTCAATCAGTTGGAACCAGGATCAATTTCAAGCTTTTAGATGTTATCTTACAAGTTTCTGACACAGTTTATCTACAACAAAAAAAGTAAGAAAAACTATGGCAGACCTCACGAGCATAAAAATGAAGATGGGAGAAAATATCGGATCTTTCTTGGATAGATTCACCCAAGAGCTGAGCCAAGTGGAAAGTATGGATGAGAAGATGGTAGCAAATATCTTCTGTGATAGATTAAGGCGGGAGCATGAGCAACATGAGATCTTAATCAGAAGACAACGCAAGTCGATGGCCGATATCATATTTGACACAGAAGGAAGCATGAGGGTGCAAGAGGCAGGATATTTGAAAAATAAGACGTCAAACAGGGGAAGAACGCCACGTGTAGATTTGGTTGCAACATAAGCATTTACTTGTTGGAATTAAAATAGGAAACACAGCGGAAGGAACGGATCGTTGACAAACAAAAATTTTCTCAAAACTTTGTTCATCGGGAATAGATATATAATTTTAATAATAGAAAGCTTTAGGAATTTTACTAACATTTTGAAGACTATCAGGGTATCCTAGCTTTCCTCTTTGAAACCACGATCTTGCAATCCAAGCCTCCACACCAATGGAAAGACGAGTGGGCGTCAAATTGTAAGAATGAATTTTCCTCACACTTTTCTGAATCTGCTATGTACTCAACACATGAGATAGCAGACCTTTTTTTTTTTTCAGAGAAGAACTTTCTGTTTTTCTCTCTAAGTATTTTGTAAAAGTTTGATGAAAGAAAAAACTCTTGAGATAACTGTTATCTCTCCCTATTTATATTTGAGCAATTAGTTATTTTTCAATTAACTTTCAATTTGAAAAATAACTATCATATCACATATATGGGGAAAGGATATATTTTACAAGGTTGTAACCTTTTAACTTTCCTCTTACTTTTTTTTTCTTTTCTTTTAATTCTAAAACCGAATCAAACGTTTTACTTTTTAATATATATATATATATATATAGGAAGTAAAAGAAACGTAACTTTACGCTTTTCTTTATTTTTTTAATTAAAATATTAATAAACGAATCAGTTACCTGATTTATTCTTTATATATATATATATATATAATATATATAAAGTAAAAAGTTGAAACGTAATATTATGTTTCCGTTTTTATTTTTTTTTATATTAATATATATATATTAATATATTATAAAATCTTATACAAAGATTTGGTTCAAAACCATATATATATATATATATATGTATCTAAATTCAAAAATAAATCACATTTATTTAAGAATTAATCAATTAATTAAT
>CAMOHE010038685.1:0-23256 GCA_946598075.1 Artocarpus hirsutus | reverse complement strand
TCCGTTTTTGATAAAATGAAGTTTACATTCTAGCTAATCTAAGTCCATCTAACTTAGATTGAAGCTTTTCTAGGCTTAGAAACTCTAAAATTTCAAAATACAAGAAAATCTTAAAAAATAGAAAAACTTTGAGTTTTAAAATCTAACCTCGAATCAAAGCTTGAAACGTTGTTCTTGTTATTGAATCTTGTTCCTGAGCCTTCGATCTCCTAGCCTGAAGCTTGAAAACGAAATTTGTTTCAAAAATTTTTGAGAGATTGAGAGAGAGAATGAGAGAACCCGAGAGAGACGAGAGAAAGAGGAGAGAGAGAGTGCACGGGAGAAATGAGGAGAGAGAGAGGGAAAATGAAATAAATAGAGGAAAATAGAGAAAGTGGTTGCACAGAACTATGTGCAATAGCACACCATTTTTCAAATCAAATTGCTTTGTAAAAATTTAAATT
Source organism: Artocarpus hirsutus (assembly GCA_946598075.1). NCBI lineage: Eukaryota > Viridiplantae > Streptophyta > Magnoliopsida > Rosales > Moraceae > Artocarpus > Artocarpus hirsutus. Next base: position 22,813 of record CAMOHE010038685.1, on the reverse strand, counting down.
AACAATTGAAAACAATTTAGGGTAACTAAAATCATTAAAAAGTAAAATTATGCAAGGTTACTAAATTTCCACAAAACATTCAAATTAAATTTAAAATGCTCATTAAGGCACACTAATCCACCATTTATCATTCTAATTCCATTTAATTAACTTCGGGGTGTTACAATTGTCTTGGTTTTGTGTTTAATTCTTGATTTAAGTAGAAAAATATGAATATTGTCTTGGTTTTGTGTTTAATTCTTGAGCTTAGTTTTAGTTTGTTTGCAATGAACCATACTAAGCACTATGTCTTGATCTTTGAGTTGTGTGTATTTTTTGAGAATATTTATTTAATTTTGTGATTTTCAAGTTCTGAGTCCTAAAATTTTATTGATTTACTCTCAAGAAAAAATCCTAGACCTCATTTTATTGTTCTTTGGACCATTTGAGTCTTTTTGGTGCTTATCTTGACATATTTATATCCATAGTGCACCCCTTTGAGCCTAATTTATCTTTTCATCCCAACCATCTAAATAATTTCCATGTTTTACCCTATTCTAAGCATGTTGATCTTTCTAGGAATTATTTTTGAGCTATGCTAAGTTGTGAGAGGAAAGGTGGAGTTCAAGAAGTTCTCTTTTTGTGCTATGTTGATGAGTGAGTATGTCACTCACAATTCAATTACTTCTTAAGCTTAATTATTGTAAAAATCCTTAAACATTTATGATATTTTTGATGTTTTTGGTGGTATTTTGTAGGAAATAATACAATTGGATTTAGAGGGAGTTTTAGCATCATCTTAGAGAGAAACGAGGGCAAAAAGAGGCCAAAACAGTGCCCATTTATGCATCTAGGACATAGGCTGGGGAGCTGTAGGGCCAAAAAGGGCACTACAACACCCAATTGAGTGCGCAGCCATGTAGGCTACAATGCTGTCGCATCCCTAATGTCCCCTTGTGTGTTGATTCATCTTCAAGGTTTGATCTTTGCCTTAATTTTTGATCCAATGATCCCAATTAACCCTAGATGAAGCCCTATTGCCCTAGATACCCTATTTTTAAGAGGAAGAGCCTCCATTTTGGGAGGAAGAGGCATAAGTTTCCACGGGGATTTTGAGCTAATTCCAAGAAAGAAGATGGGGAAAAAGAAAAAGCAACAAGTTATTTCTTTTATTTTTAGCATAGTATTTAAGTTCCACCCTTTAGATTCTGGTTTTCTTTTCAATAAAGTCATCATAGGAGAAAGCATTTGGAAATCAAGAAGTTGGAGAAAAGAAGAAGAAGAAGAGCTTGGAGGTTGTGATAACTCCAAAATAAGTTTTTCATTCCTATTCTCATCTTTGAAATCTTTGTAGTTTGTAAATATTGAACCCTTGATGTCGGTTTATTTAATTTTAGTTATTGAATAGTTGTTTTTCTAGAGCTTTGATTTTGCCTTATTATGAATTGTTGACTTATTTTTAGTACATTTTCATAGTTTATTTGTGCTATCCCCTTCTTAATGCTTTTAGTTTATTTGGCCAATGAATTAGATGATTTTAGTATGTAGGGTTTGATGCTTAAGAGAACAACAATCCATGAACAAATTGTGGGAAACACAACCTAGGCGACTATAAGATCGAGAGATTTATAGTTCTTTGTAACGTTAAAAGAACTAGGCCTCACTGAATACTAACTACTTGGTTAAGATAGAGATATATATTTGAATCTGATTTTTAAGCATATTATCCAATTTGATGCTCAAGAGATGTAATTAGGTTAATTAAGAGTTCTTGACTAATGAATTATGAAATTCACTTAATAATGAAATCAGTACGGATTAATTATGGTGAAATTGATGCTCTAGTATTTTTAATTAATTTTTTGTGGCTTTATTTTAATTGTTTAGTTATTTTAATTAGTTTCTTTTATTTATTATTTATCCAATCATTTAAGTAATCCTAGAGCCAATCAATTTCGAAACTTAACACAAACTAAACACAATCCTCATGTGATCAGTTTCTGTATTGTTAGTACACTTATTACTTGCAACCATGTGTGCTTGCACGTACACTTAACATATGTCTTTTTGTTAAAAAAAAAAAAAAAAAGAGAGGGAAAGAAAAAAAAAGTTAAAAAAAAGTGTTGTAACTTTAGTTCATAAAAATAAAGAAAGAAATAAGTTTGAGACTGTAGTAGCAAAAAAAAAAAAAAAAAAAAAAAGAGAAGAGGAAATAATGAAAGGAATAAAGTGGATGATAAAAAAAGTTTCAAGCAAGTTTGGGGGTGTTACTTAGATAATGAATAGAGCTCTACAAAGGTCCTATATTGGTAATGTGTTTAGGATGTGATTTGATCATAATTTTTTTTAATCCTACCCCCTCACCTAAGCCATTCATTACAGGCCTATTGAAGTCCTAATGATTCTTAGTGTGGTATTAGTCTCTATTAATAGAGAGACATGAAAAGCAAAACTATGGGACTTGTTCCTTTTTTTTTCTTCTTTTTTTGAGATTTAATGCCTATTTCATATTTGCATAAGCTTATGTGGATTGCATGCAACAAAAAGTGAAAAGGCTATACACACACACTTGGAGAATCCAATTGAAAATAAAACATATTCTAAAATTAATCACAAGGCTTAGTCAATATCTACATTTTTCCTCTAAGTTATGCTCTTACGTCAATCTTTGAGGAATCTATAGAAATCTCCAATTTAACATAATTTACCTCTAGTTTATTTATATTTTTGCTCGAGGACTAACAAAATATTATGTTTAGGGATGTGACAACTCTATGAAAATATGTTATTAATATACTTTAATGCACATATTGTTGTTATGTTCTTGATTATTTTTATTTAAGTTTATTTCATTTGACTTATTTTTATACATTTTATTTTTGTTAATTTGATTTGATTTGATTTTTTAATTGAATATTATTATTATTATTATTAGTTTCTCTTCTATTTCTTTTATTTTCCTCTCTTTGTTTCGTGAAAGGGCAATTTGGTAATTTAAACTTAATTTGGTGTCAAAAAGATTGATAAAGTTCAAATTCAAATTTGGCTACAAAAAAACACCACCCATGAGAGGTTAATGGAACTAAAATCTCTATGCCTGCCGTCAAATCTGCCTCAAAACTCCATCAGACACGCACATGTAGCTTACCCTCCACCATGGTGCACTCGTCAGTAGCGTAGCTCCTTACTTATCCAGCGCATGCCAGCCGTACAACTGTCAGGCGTACTATCTCCAGCCTTCAATTTGGTACAACATGGCCTTTCTTCCTCCAGTGAAGTCTCGCACTCTGCCCGATGCCATCTCGCACGTGTCTCAATTAGTCCAGCTCTTCCATTGTCGCGCGACACCAGTCCAACTGCTACCAAACCCTAATTAGGGTTACATTTCTCAGTGGGGCATGAAATTAAGAAGGCCTTGGAGCCTCCTTAAGCTCGAGAACCAAGGTAGAGAAGCAGAGGCCATGGCATTTAGGGAGTCGATTCCCAAGAGAGAAAATGAAAAAGAAAAGGAAAAAAAAATAATAGTTTAGTTTATTTTATTTTAGTTTTTAGTTATAAGAATATTATTTTTCTTTTGAAAATACTATTGAAAAGTATTTTAGAACTAAAAAAAGGAGGAAGAAGATATGAGAAGGAGTTTAGAGTTTATGACACATCTTTTTTGATGATTTCTTTCTGATTTTTTTATTTTGTTTATTTTTGTATATTTTAAAAATGCTTGAATATCAGTTTTATTTATTTTTATTTTTAATTTTGTTTTCATGTATGACTAGAGCTTTATTTTTATTTTTTTATTTAATTTTAATTTTATTAGCTTCGTTTTATTTCTTTTTTAATTGGTTATTTAAATAATCTTATAGTTAATACAATTTTGACAATTAATAAAAATTAAACTCAATCTTCATGGGAATGATATTCTACTTATTATTAATATTACTTTTAATACAACATTGTGTACTTGAAATTTTCAACAAACAAGAGTTTTTTTCTATCTTTTTTATTTTTGCTGATTTTTATTTTTTGGGTGAAAACCAATTAAATGGATGTGATTTGGTGTTTTTGAATCAATGGTTGTGATTCAAAGGGGTATTTTTGTCATTTCATATTAAAAGTTGATATAGTTATGCTTGAAGGGTGTCAATGTGATTAGTTTTGCTTCAGGGCGTGTCTCTATAATTTGGGTAAAATACAATGACTGTTAGTATAATTTACACGTAAAAATTACAGCTAAGAAATCAAACTAAATAACGAAACAAAAATTACAATCCAATCAAATGACATGAAAACAAGATTAGCATAACCATAGCAAGCAACAATTTCTAGAAAAGTAATCCCTCCCCCAAACTTAAACTTAACATTGTCCTCAATGTTGCAATTAAAAATTAAACTCAATCCTCATGGGAATGATATTGTACTTATCATTATATTACTTGTTAATACAATATTGTGTACTTAAAATTTCCAACAAACAAGAGTTGGGTTTGGTTTTTTTTCTTTCTTTTTTATTTTTGTTGATTTATTTTTTAGGTGGAAATCAATTAAATGGATATGATTTGGTGTTTTTTAATCAATGGTTATGATTCAAAGGGGTATTTTTTGTCATTTCATATTAAAAGTTGATAGAATTAAGCTTAGAGGGTGTCAATGTGATTATATTTGCTTCAGAGGGTGTCTCTATAATGTAGGTAAAACACAGAAAATGTTAGTATAATTTTCTTCTAAAAATAACAACTAAGAAATCAAACTAAATCACAAAACAAAAATTACCATCCAATCAAATGACATAAAAACAAGATTAGGAAAACCATAGCAAGCAACAATTTCTAGAAAAGTAATCCGTCTCCCAAACTTAAACTTAACATTGTCCTCAATGTTGCAATTTAAAACACAAGATAAAAAAAACTTCTTTGAAAGGCAAGATAATGAGTCATTGCTTATTCATCTCCTCCTTCTTCCTTCATGTTGTCTCCTCTCGCATCTTCTCCTTCTTGGTACCGTTCGACACCATCTCCCTCTTTTGCTCGTTGAGAGGGTTACCATGGGTATTCAGAAGGTAGGGTGGGCACATCAACATCCTTAGGAAATTGCCTAGAAGATTTTTGGGGTCAAGGCTATATTGGAATTGGAGCATTTCTTTCGATTTGTTGAAGCAATAGCCTCATACGCCAACTTATCAAACCTCCACTTCCAATGGGCGTACACCATTTCATTTGGTTCCTGTAGGAAAGCTTCTGAAAGGTCTATATGCTTTTCAGGCTTCAAATTAGATCATGAAGATTGACCCATTGGTGCTTTTATTGAGGATGTGCCTTCCTTGGACTTCCTCCCTTTTTGCCTATGCATGATGTGAAAAATCCCATTGGTAGTAAGTGGCCATATTAGGGCAAGATCTCCTTTTGATCGCTGAGTTGGACATCTATATGATGGCAAAGGTTGGTGAACAATGATCAAAGAAGAGACTCACACCATCATTGTTCGTCAAATGGAGGATGATTAGGAAATTACACTCCATACATCGATGGAGAGGCCTTGGTGGATTGCAAATAGAAGAAGAAATCTCTCTAGATTCACTTGGGTGAAGTGAGCCATAGGATGGAGCCTTCTGGTGATGAAACGAAACTACACATTCAGGTCCTCAATAAAAGTATCGAGGGGAGATGTGACCGACGCTCCTTTTCTATTGTCCATTAAGCCCTCGTTCGTAAATGGCCTAAAGAACTAACTCATAATCTAGGTTTTGTGAGTAATTGTTGTAATCATCATCGTGTCCCAAGTTCGAAGGCTGTAGATCATTAACTGCCTTTTTACAAAAATTGACTACATAGCCCCAAACGATAGTTCAACAATTTTCATGCTTGAAGGCATATATATGCATAAAACTCATGTACAAGAGGAGTGACGACATCCTTAGGAGGTTGGACAAATTTCCACTACTTTCTTGCTTAGATGACCATTATGAATTGTGGAAGAATAGTATTATCCATGTCCAAATTGACGCCCTACTTTGGGAGTGGTAGCTTTCTTCTTGATTGACTACATGTGATGAGCATAAGCCTCCATCGGAACAAAGAGATTGGCATTAAATGCTTGTGTTGAGGAAGATGCCCATGAATGATTCAAAGCCAATACCTTCTTCAAAAATAGTTAAATTTCCACATAGCTACTATACAATCACCGTAATCCAAATCAAGAAATCCCGACAAGATGCTCAAACCAACTCAAAGAACCTTCAAATGAGAACCCTAAACAAGCCTTCTCTCGCAAAACTTTTGTGGAATAAGTGGTGTGTAGAGAATTAAAATCCGCCAAATATGCTCACTACACAATCTCAATGCCTCCCAATACTCACAAATTAAAATTCCCAAGTTTAATCCTAAAACAAGTCACTATTCTTAATCCAAATGATCAACCACAAAAATTTCTCCAACCAAAACTAAACTAAGTTCTCAATGTCAAAATCAATCCAACACTCTCAATCTCTAAAAAGATTCTTCTCAAATACCACCAAGTATGAAGGGAAGGTTGTGAGAAGTCACTTACTATGAGATGAGCCAATGAAAATTCCCACACAAGCTTGTACCTAAGAATGCTGGTGGAGAGAAGTCTTAAAAACCCTTTAGAGCTCTTGATGGAGGGTGGTCTTTTGTGTTGTGGTGAATTTTGGAGGGAGTAGAGAAGGTTGATTTGTAGGATTAAAATCTGGAGAAGTAGAATTAGAGAAGTGTGGTCGAATTTAAAGGGTTTTGTGAGGGTTATGTGAGGGTTTTGGTGTGAGGGAGTGAGGTTTGTGAAGAAAAATGGAGGAAAGAAGGACCAAAACTTAAGTTTAGAAGGGGCTAGGGCATGCCCATTCTAGGTCACAATTCTAGTCCCATGGCATAGAGAATTAGGAATTTTTAAATGCCAATCACACGACTGTTAGAGGTAAATGGCATGGGGTGCCACTGCATTGGCCCTTGGCACAGCTGCATGATTCAATTGGCATTGGAGCACTAATGCAATATTCCACGTCTCAATTTTTATTGTTTGAACTTGCGCTGCAGCCTATAAAAATGGCATTGTGGGACCAAAAATAGTTGTCGATGCTCCAAAAATCCAACATTAAACAAGGAAAGCATTAAATTCTAAAACTACCATTTTTTTAAATGCCAGAAATAAAAAATAAAATTAAAGAAAAAATTTACAAAAATAAAATAAAATAAAATAAAAAGAAGAGAAAGGAAAGGATTAGAAATGCTTGGGTTGCTCCCAATAAGTGTTTTGTTTATAGGCTTTAGCTCCACATTGCTATAGCCTGTCACTTAGGATCAAGAAGAAAATATGGTCCACGACTTTGGCTTCCGCTCCCTAGTAGTGTTTAAGCCTTTAACAATTGACACGTAAGAGTCGACCATCATCATCCGCTACATTAATTGTACCAAAAGGGGACAGTTTCTTAATGGTGAAGGGCCCTAATTATCTTGACAACTTTCTCAACAAGTTCTTCAATCGGTAATTAAAGAAAAGCACCTTTTGACCTGGTGTGAATTCTTGTCTTAGAATACGACAATCATGCCATGTCTTGGTCTTCACCTTTTAGAGCCTTGCACTCTCATAGGCCTCATTCTGAAATTCTTGAAGCTTATTGAGTTGCAACAATCTTTGTTCACCAGACACTTTCAAATCAAAATTGAGCTTCTTGATTTCCCAAAATGCATGGTGCTCAAGTTTAATTGAAAGATGACATCACTTCCCAATCACCAATCGATATAGCAACATCCTGAGAGTTGTTTAAAGGACGTATGATACATGCACAAGGCATCATTAAACTTTTGCTCTCAGTCCTTCAGGTTGGTGTGCACTATCTTTTTGAGAATTTGCTCCACTTAACAATCAAAAACTTTGGCTTGCCCATTCATTTAAGGGTTAAATGCAATAACAACCTTGTGAATGACACCCTATTTTTCCAAAAGGGCACTAAATACTTTGTCATAAAAATGGGTTCCTTCATCACTAATGATTGCTCAAGGAGTTCTGAACTGATTGACAATCTTCTTTTGAAGGAATTTTGACACTACTCTAGCATCATTTGTTGGCATGGCCACCACCAATAAAATATAAGTTTGCCTACATGACGGAGGAAAAGGTCCCATGAATTCAATCCACCAAATGTCAAAGGTTTTAACTTTAGGGATGATATTGAAGGCATCTCATGTAGCTTCAAAATAGTGTCGGTCCTTTGACATCGGTCACCAAACTTGACAAAGTTGTAGTTATTTGGAAAAGAGTAGGCTAACAAAATCAGAATTGGAGAACCTCTACTGCTGTTCAGGTTGCCCTGTAGTGTCCTCCATGTAGTGAAGAGTGACAATGAGGAAGAATACCATGAACTTTCTCTTCTAAAATGCACCTCCGCATAACTTGGTCTTTACATTTCTTGGACAAGAGAGGGTCATCCCAAAATAGCTTTTGACATTTTGCAAGAACTTCTTCTTCTGGTACTAAGAGAGGTCTAGTGGTAGCATATTTCAAGCAAGATAATTAACATAATCTATATATTATAGTAAGTGAGCCTCTATACCAAAGAGTTGTTCATCCAGTAATTCTTCTTGGATGAAAGTGTCACCTAATTCCACTTCATGCTTAAGTTGTGAGAGATGGTTGGCTACTACCTTCTCTCTATATTTCTTATCTTAAATCTCCATGTCAAACTTTTGAAGCAAGAGAATCCATTGAAGCAATCTAGGCTTGGCATCCTTTTTGACAAAATGGTGGTAGATAGCGGCATGATCAAAAAAGACAATCATCTTTGATCCAATTATGTAATACCAAAACTTATCATAAGCTTAAACCACTGCCAACATCTCCTTCTCGCTAGTGGTGTATTTTTGTTGAGTTCCATTTATAGTGCGACCTACATAGTAAATTGCATGAATCCTCTTGAAATCCTTCAAAGTGGCTGTTATGAATCTTATAATGACCCTACCTATGTGGTCATTACTTAACTACATAATTGTATTCATGATCGTCACTTATCGTAAAATACTTTTATAGGACAAACATATATATATTTTAAGAAAACTTAACATTAATTACTTAAATTAATTTCCTTAAAACTATTCTTTTATAAGAAAGAGTCTTTTAAAATATTTCTAAAACTAAAAGTCATTATAATTGATTTGTTTAAACTTTATATATATTGTGCAACAAATTAATGATACTTGTTTCTAAACAATACTTGCATAAAACCGCTTATGCATTCATACATACATATTTATTTTAAAACTATTACATAAGATACTTTTGTAAATGGTATCCATGCGCATTTCCACCATACGTCTGCTACTTGCTACTGTCCATCACAAGTTGCAAACAAGTTACCTACCTTTAGCATCGACATATTTAATTGAGCTTTTGCTTAGCAAGTAGGGAATATATTCTCATGAAAAAAAGTTTGAAACATTTATAAAATAATGCATGAGTTGATAATGCTTCACTATGTACATATCTTATGTATCTAATCTATCATACTTAATGGGCCCTTAAGAGTGCATACTCGTTATGCATGATCATCGGGAAGTTAGGGTTTGTGAAGGTCCCCAACGTCCCTAGACTATAAAATAAACTAAATTAGATGCCTCTTTGCAATTTGAGAGGTCTTGAATCCTCCCCATATGTTGGGAGGTTAGTACGATACTCTTAACTTAACTTATTTTATCTTATTACACTTATCTTATTGTGTGTATGCATAACATATCACCGCATAACAAAAATTATTGCTATTCTTAACAAAAGATGAATATGCAATATAATTTTATATAGCATACATCACATATAATACACTTCATGACATAAACATGACATAATAGGACATGTCCTAATCTAGCATGACTTGACATAGCATAATACATATAATGCATTTTCACAAAACATGTAACTACTTCAATGTAAAAACTATAGTTTTCATGCTACAAGCAACATTCCTACTTACCTGGTTTTTAGAGCTAGGATTTGTTAACTCGCCACGTAGTTATCTATTATTCTTAGAGTGAGGAAAAATGCCCAGTAAGAGTGAGAGGTTAACTTGTTTGGTGCTAGTTAACTTAGTATTTCGTAAATAGGAAATTAAATCTTTACTTAGAGACTTTCCTTTATTAACTAACTTACCATTTAGGCAGTTAAAAAGATTAATTAAATTTAAATTTTTATAACTCATAATTCTTGTCTAACTTATTTTCCTTAATTGCCTTTAATTAAATCATATTAGTGTTATTAATTAATTAATTAATTAATTAATTAATTATGTTCTTCTTGTAACTTGACTTCCTAATCTCTTATATTGCCTATATTGACTCATAACTATACTATAAGTCTATTTGAATATGAATAGTATTACTGAGCCCATGAAGCCTATGTCTAGTTACTATTTAATTCATTAGGTCCAATATGGTTTTTTGGAACTAAAAGCATTCTATGATATTAGTATCAGAAATTTAGATTCGATAGTTTGCTCCTAAACATGTGTGGGCATTAGACTTGTAATTGCTATCATAATGTAACGGTCCATTACTTATATTATCTATGATTTCAAGTTTTTCTTACATTTGTTGAAAACTTTATATGTAAAGTTTTTTTTACTAAAAATTGTATTTCAAATTTGAGTCTGAATTTTAGTAAAACTGTCAATTGGAGATTCTTATAGCTTTTCGAATCCTACTATTCTTTTGTTAATCGTAAATAGTGATTCTACCACAACACAGGTTCTTTATTTTGAAATCATTATTGAAAGATACTTTTGCCAGTTTTAAAAATCGCAATAACCCAATGTCAAAGATAGCTTTGATAAAAGTTTCTTTTATGAAAGTTTCTCATTCAAATAAGGGCTAGAACTTCTGTATTTTTCAAATGTTCATTTTTTGTCTTTAGCGTTATTGTCTGTAGTGATTTTGTAAACTTTATCAATTAAACCACTTTTAATAAATCTTCCTTTTAGTGGTAGAATATTTAAAAGTTTTCTTCACGAAAGTTCTTTGTCTCTGTTAAACGACGCGTGCAAGTCTACACGATTGCAAGTAACAAAGTGATCAAGAGTCTAGATGTCGATGCTATGAGGATTGTGTTAATTTTGTGTCAATTACCAAAATTGATTGGCTCTAAGATTATTTGGATGATAGAATGAAGTAAGAACAAAAAAAGTAATAAAAAGAACTAGCATATAAAATAAAATAATGAAAACAATTAACTAAAAATACTACTACCTTGATTTTACCATAATTAATCTGCATTAATCTTACTATCAAGTAAATCTCATGAATAATTAGCCAAAAACCTCTTAATTAACCCAATTGTCTCTCTTGAGCATTAAGTTGGGTAATATGCTCAAAAACTAATTCCAATGTCTCTATTTCAAGTAAAATAATTAGCATTCATTAAGCTCTAGTTCTCCTAATAACTATAAAGGAATTATAAATCTCTTGATCTTATAGTCCCAAAATCCATATATGAAATGTCCCTCTCTCTAGCATCAAACCCCACATATTAAAATCATCTAATTTATTGGCTAAGTGAAATAGGAGCATTAAGAGTGGAACAATACAAATCAACCATGGAAAACCACTTACAATAAGTCAACACTTCATAGTAAGGCAAAATCAAAGTCCTAGAAAGACAACTATTCCATAACTAACATTAAACAAGTCAACATTAAGGGTTCAACATTGAAAAATCATAAATAGACAAAGAAGAGAATGAAAATGAAAAAACCCATTTTAGAGTTGTCATAAGCTCCAAGCTCTTCATCTTCTTCTCCACTTCAACTTCTTGATCTTCAAATACATCTCACATGATGATTTATTGAAGAGGAAACCAAAATCTAAAATCTAAAACTAAAATCCTAAGCTAAAACAAAGAATTTTTTTCTTTTCTTTTTCCCTATCTTCATCCTTGGATTAAGCTCAAATCTCTTTGGAAATATGTGTTAGACATGTATGTCCTAAGAAGTAAAAATGTAATATGTTTTTGGAGAAATTTTTATCAGTAAAGAATTCATTTATTATTAATATACTAAATCTTATCCTCTTTACATTCATATTTATTGAATGTATGTTAAGTAAATAATAATTTGAGACTATGATCTAAACCTTTAAGAATTTGGCATATGATGGACAGATTATGCAGAAGACATGATTCTTAAAGTGACAGTCTAAATCATAAGATCTACAATCGAGGGAATAAAGTAGAAAACTTTATTCATGTAAAGATTGTTATGTTGTCTATATCCCTATTGGGTGATGGTTTGTCTTGACCATTGGAGGTGAACTCCATGAATAGAAACATTGGCACATTGTCATAAGTGACGATGTGTTGGATTGGGATATAAAGTGAATTGACTTGGATTAATAATTTTGTCTCGGTAAATTGATTCACTTTAGACAATCATTTGTATTGTCATGTAAAGATTGTTATGTTGTCTATATCCCTATTGGGAGATGGTTTGTCTTGACCATTGGAAGTGAACTCCATGAATAGAAACATTGGCACATTGTCATAAGTGACGATGTGTTGGATCGGGATATAAAGTGAATTGACTTGGATTAATAATTTTGTCTCGGTAAATTGATTCACTTTAGACAATCATTTGTATTGTATCTTAATCTTAAGATGAATAGTAGGCCCGTTGTTTTGACTTGTGTCTTTTGATGTACCAAAGGGTGACACCCATATTTTAATAGTGGTATGTATGCTAGTACGTTGGAGGCGTGACTTTTGTAGCGTAAACCTATTATTCATAGATATAGAATCCATAGCTCCTCTTTAGGAGTAGTGATATCCTCTTATATGTATTATCCTATAATTGGAAAACTGGAGCACTCAATCATTTGGATATATAAGTGTAACCGAATGGTATACTGTCTTTGGATGGTAAGTTTTTTGATGGTAGATAATGGAACGTAAGATAAAAATAATCGGGAAGGTAAGACAGAACTTATCCTTAAGCCGATTATGGATAATCCTATGGGGATATGATATACTATGATATGTCATGGAGACTTAGCTATATGGGCTTCGTAATTCTATATAGTTCGAGAATACATCTTTAAGCTTTTAGTGGAGTAGCGTTGGAGTTGATAATTATAAAATGTATATATAGGATATTGGATTTCATAATTATCAAGAGCTTAAACTATATAGGTCCATTAGGTCCTCTTTGCTAGCTCACAAAAATATTGTAACGATACGGTGTGTTTTTCCAATAATTGGTGACTTATGTCAGATTTATTAAATTGGTTGAACTTTGGAAGAATCAAATAATTTATAACTGTTTACCGGTTGAATTAATTTTGTGACAAAATTAATTCAAGATAAACTTGTTGAATTATTGGGATCGGATAAATCTTGTTTATTTATCAGTTGATTTAATTTTGAATCAATTAAATCAAGATAAACTTGTTGAATGATTGAGAATTCATTTATTTTCCTAGAGATTATCTAGATAAAGTTGTTTTAATTAGATAACTTCTCTATTGGGTTATTTGAATTAAAACTGAGACTTTATTCTATAGAATCTTAGGTGGAAAATAAAAGATTTGGTGAGATTTTTATCTATAGTTCGGCATGCCGATCCTTAGGTTCGGCCTGCTGATGGGGCAAGTTCGGCATGTTGGTTAGACAGATCGACATGCTAATCGTACGATAAAAAGATCATGCATTTTCATGCAGATTTCAACAGATATTGAACCAAATTTGATTCTAATTCAAAATTTGAAGCATTATTTGATTAGGATTGACTCCTAGACCTAACCTCTATAAAAAAGGAGTGAGTCTCACTAGTATTTAGATCAGTTGAGAGATTAAGAGTGAAACTCTACTGGTGAAATTCTAAAATTCCTTGAGAGCTCTTGTTCACAAATCAAGAACATTAGCTTTGGGTTCTCTCGATTAGGTTGGAAGGAGAGTCACCTGGTGGAAGAGCTATACATGTGAGCCCACATTCACTCCAATCATGCATAGAGAATAGCAAAGAAGACCAGTTGATTGAAGCTCTTCTAGAACGTTACTTCTCTTCATAGATTATAGGAGTTCTTTGACATTTGGAGGTTAGTAAGATCTAGTTAATTTATGCATACAGCATGTCAAATTTGTGTTTTGAAAAATACTCTAATATAAAATTTTTAAAATTTGTTGCGTACTATTTTTCTAACAATTAGTATCAAAACCATGGTTTTTACATAAATTTACGAGTTTGTGATCATGCTATATATGTAAATTATGTGATTTTGATCTCTCCTATGCTTGAATTTAATTTTATAAAGAGTTGACACTTTAAGGTTTCTATATAATTTTATGTTGTCATGGATTATATAGTGAATGTTTATTAATTAATTATGGTTGATTAAATTATTATTTAATTAATTATTAATTAATTAATTTATACCAATTATGGTTCCTTAGAGTTTAGAATGTGTATCTAGATTTTTCATTTAATTAGATGGCGGATTATCACTTTTGCATAGGAATTATTATTTAATTTTAAATTTGTAAGAATTTTGTAATTAAAATAATCATTCGGAGAAGATGGACCTAGAATATAGATGATGGCATTCCTAGGTATTTCCTAAGTATCTAATTTTATGTTTTTTGAATTGTTGAAAATAAAATTAATGAATTGTATTAAAAATTGTATTTTCTGGAAATGGTGATTTTTGCTTAGTCGGCATACTAAACCCTCCAATTTGACAGTTCGATAGTCGCAGACTGACAGGCAAGACTCCAGGTTGGGTAGGCTGTCAGGAGGCAGAAATCAAGTGGCTCTAGCGATAGGCCAAACTTCTAGTTCGACAGACCGATCTATCAACAATCAGTACGCTGATCTGTGATGATCGACAGGCCAGTGGGTCATGACTGGCAGACTGATCATCTAGATCAACTTGCCGATAGAGAGCTAGAAATTTTTTCAGAAAAGGTGTAGTTTTTCTTGTAGTTTTAATTTTATTTTTGAGACAATTTTGAGAAACATTAAATTTGGATATGACCAAAAATTTGGAGTTTTTTATTCATACGGGATTAAAGACCTGAAGATGGGCATTACATAAAGAAGGATACAGCTTGAAGATTTAAGGTTGAAGAATCGATAAAATGTTTCGATTATTCTCTTGTAATCTTTGTTTTCTATTCTTTAGGGTGGAACTATAATATTATAGTTATTTATTATTGTGCTTGTAGGTTTGCTTAATTGCTTTGCTTGTCTGCATTATAATATGATTTGCCATGTATATTAATAACATGCCATATAGAATAGGGAGTGCTGCTCATTTAAAATTTTTCATGCATGTCTTTTAAAATAAAACCTTGATTTCAAAAGATTGAGTGGGAGAAGGTTTTCAAAGAGAGGACCTAAGTCCTCCATCATTGGTCCAAAGGAAGAACATGATGGTCCTGACCCCTAGGAAAGGATTTCTATTATGTACTAGATTGGATCTCCAAGAGGATAAGGTATTTTACCATGATTTATGGTCGCACACCCCTAGGTGGTGATTATAAATCGTGGATAAAATATTGAAATGATAGTTATATACTCATATTAATTTTATTATTAACCTCTCCTAGGAATTAATAGAATTAATGGCCAAAGAAATGAATTATTATATATGCTCAATCATATAGGTCCTAGATGGCATATATTAATAAAGAGGAGATCCGTGTTCCTGAGTAAATTTGGCATGACTCCCCTAGGAGCTTTTTGAATTCTGAGTTAGGAATTATCGTTGTAAGGTTGTGACATTTTCAAGGTTTTGGTACATAAACACATTTGTATGTTTTTACATGATTGTGTTATCTTACTTAATTATTATTGTTTGTTTGCTTATGTTTGGTATATGATTCTTTATTTTAGACTAAAAATGTCTAAAAAAGCTTTATCTTTGATACTTGACAAAGACCAATTAACTGAAGAGAATTATAATGATTGAAAATGGAACCTGGATATGTCCTCTCCTTTGAGAAACTAAAATTTATGCCGACAACCTCTTGTCCTCCCGAGCCTATGGGCGACTCCACTAATGAGTAATTCCAAGCATACGATCGTTGGAAAGATGCAAATGATCAGGCCTGCTGCTATGGTATGGCCAGCGCGAACAACATGCTGCAGGCTTAACATGAGGATTATGAGACAACTAAGCAGATCTTGGATAATTTGAAAGACATGTTTGGAGGCCAAGCCTTAACTAAGCGACAAGGGGTGCTTTGAAAACTTCTTAACTGTAAGTAGAGGCAGGAGACATCTGTAAAGGAGCACATGATGTTGGTTATGGGTTACCTCGCTGAGGCTTAAACCAATGGAGCATACATCGATGTTGAAACTTAGATGACTATGGTCTTTGAGACTCTATCAAAGGAATTATTCCGTTTAGAGCTATATTTAATTTGAGCAATAGATGAGATATGACCTTAACAAAATGAATGAAATAGTTACAGGAGTTTGAACTACTAATCAGGGAGACTCTTGTTGGTGGCAAGGTCAATTTGGATGCTGCTTCTAGTTTCAATCCCAACTCTAAGAATGGAAAGAAACAACGGTCCAAAAATGGGAAGTCTTCTATTTCTGCTGACAACAAGAGCAAAAAAAGAATAAAAAGAACCCAAAGAGGCTTAAGTACTTATTCTACGGGAAGGTCGGGCACATAAAGAAGCATTGTAAGGACTTCCTTTCCAAAGGAGGTAGGTGTGATTTTTTGTATTTAGAAACTTGTTTAGATGAGGAATCCAGTGACATTTGGGTCATAGATTCAAGTGTAACTAATCATGTTTGTGTTTCTCTTTAGGGGTTCAAAGTAACGACAAGTCTGCTTCATGAAGACTTTACGCTTTGGATGAGCGATGGATCCTTGGTCTTAGTAGAAGCAGTGGGAGACGTCCATCTTTGTTTTGATAATTATAGGATTTTAATTTTACAAGATTATTTTTATGTTCTTAAATTTAAAAGGAATTTAATTTTTGTAGCTTGTTTATTTAAACACTCCTATTTGGTTTCTTTTAATAATAAAGTAGTAATTGTAAAAACAAATCTTTTATCTATTCTAGATGGATGCAAAATAATCTATATTTTATCAAACCTAAAATGGACTTACTGCTTAATGCTGAGATGAATGATAATAACTCTAAAAGACTTAAAACTTCTCACTCTAATAAAACTTACTTTGACATTAACACCTTGGTCATATTAACCAGAATAGGATTCAAAGGTTGGTAAGGGATGGACCTTTAAGTCACTTAAAGTTAGAATCTATTCCTCAATGTGAATCTTGTTGGGAGGGTAGAATGACGAAAAGATCATTCGAGTCTAAGGGCAATAGAGCCGAAGGGGTTTTAGAACATTCGAGTCTAAGGGCAATAGAGCCGAAGGGGTTTTAGAACTTTTGCATAGTGATATTTGCAGACCGATGAACATCCAGGCACAAGAAGGGTTTGAGTACTTTGTCACTTTTATTGATGATTACTCAAGGTATGGGTATGTGTACCTGATGCACCACAAAAGCAAAACTTTGACAAGTTCAGGGAGTTTCAGGCTGAAGTGGAAAAGCAATTAGGTAGACCCATAAAGGCACTTCGATCCGATTGAGGTAGAGAATACTTTTTGGATGAGTTTCTGGGACACTTATTAGAGAATGAGATTTTATCCCATTTGACTACACTGGGCACTCCGCAGTAGAATGGCATAGTGGAGAGAAGGAATAGGACTTCATTAGATATGGTAAGGTCCATGATGAGTTATTCATCATTGCCTTTATCCTTTTGGGGATATGCACTACAAACCGCATGTTATCTTTTGAACAATGTGCTTTTAAAATCTATCCCTAAAACTTCTTGCGAGTTGTGGATAGGCAAAAAAAATCCTCAAACCATATTTACATATGGGGATGTTCGGCTCATGTCTTGTTTAAGAATGAGAATAAGTTGGAAGCACGTTCAGAAGTTTGCGTGTTTGTAAGATATCCAAAAGGGACTAAAGGGGGTTATTTCTATAACCCAAAGGAAAATAGAGTCGTGGTTTCAACTAATGCAACTTTCCTTGAGGAGAGTTACATGAACGAGTTTAAGCCTCGAAGCAAATGGGTGCTTGAGGAGTTAAGGAGTGATCTAATCACTCTGGAGGTTTCGAATGAAACCATTCTGATTAGTGTAGAAAATCCAAATGAACCTAAACAACAACCTAAGGGGTTTCGACGTAGTGGAAGGATCGGGCGTCAACCCAAAAGGCATATGTTCAATGGGGAGGCCTTCTTGGTTGAACTGGATGAACATGATAAGGATCCTTATACTTACACAGAGGCTATGGAGGATGTTGATTCAAAACTCTGGATAGAGGCCATGAACATAGAGATGAAGTCTATGGAGACTAATCGGGTCTGGGAGCTTGTGGATCTTTTCAAACGGGTAAAACCTATAGGGTGTAAGTGGATCCACAAGTGGAAAAGAGGAGTGGATGAAAAGGTTGAAACCTTTAAGGCTAGACTAGTAGCCAAATGTTACACACAAAAGGAAGGGATCGATTACGAGGAAACCCTTTTGCATATGGCCATGCTTAAGTCCATCCGGATTCTCTTGTCCATAGCTGCCCCTCTCGACTACGAGATTTGACAGATGGATATCAAGATGGCTTTTCTAAATGGCTATCTTGATGAGTCCATTTATATAGAACAACTAGACAGGTTTAAGGTCAAGTGTCAAGAGGGTAAGATTTGTAAGTTGCTAAAGTCAATTTATGGACTTAAGCAGGCTTCCCGTGCTTGGAAAATAAGATATGGTCAAGTGATCAAGACTTATGGTTTCTCATAAAATGTGGATGAGAAATGGGTTTACAAACACATTAACGATGGGAAGGTAGTTTTTCTACTACTCTATGTAGATGATATCCTGCTAATTGGCAATGACGTTAGGGCACTGTTATTGGTCAAATTATGGTTGACTAAGTAGTTTGACATGAAGCACTTAGGTGAGGGTAATTTTGTTCTCGGTATCCAGATCTTTCAGGATAGGAAGAACAAAATAATACCTTTGTCACAAGCCGGCTACATAGATAAAATTCTCAAGAGGTTTGCAATGCAGGATTGCAAGAAAGGGGGGCAACCATCTAGGTTTGGAATTACTCTTTCTAAGAAAGACTCGTCAAAGTCTGAGGAAGAAAAAGAATACATGAAGAAGGTGCCTTATGCTTCGGCAGTGGGTAGTCTCATGTATGCCATGCTTTGCACACGACTGGATATCTGTTATGTGGTTGGGATGTAAGTCGATTTCAAGCAGATCCGGGGCCAAACCATTGGGTTGTAGTAAAGCATATTTTCAAGTACCTGAGAAGGACTTGAGGGTATATGCTTGTATATTTGGATGAGGACTTAACTCTTCTAGGATATATTGACTCAGATTTTCAATCTTGTCTAGATTCGAAGAGATCGACTTTTGGGTTTGTGTTTACTCTGGGTGGTGGTGCCATCAGTTGGAGAAGTACGAAGCAAGATTGCACTTTGGATTCAATGATGGAGGTCGAGTATGTGGTAGCCAGTGATGCTTCGAAAGAAGTAGTGTGGCTCTACGAGTTTCTTGGGGATCTTAATGTTAGACATGTATGCCTTAAGGATTAAAAATGTAATATGTTTTTGAAGATATTTTTATCAATAAAGAATTCATTTGTTATTAATTTACCAAATCTTGTCCTCTTTATGTTTATATTTGTTGAATGTATGATAAGCAAATAATAGTCTGAGACTGTCGGTCTAAACCTTTAAGAATTGGGCATTTGATAGACAGATTATGCAGAAGACACTATTCTTAAGGTGACAGTCTAAATCATGAGATCAGCAATCGAGTGGGCGCTTTATTCATGTAAAGATTGTTACGTTGTCTATATCCCTATTGGGAAATGGTTTGTCTTGGCCATCAAAGGAGGACTCCGTGAATAGAAACATTGACACATTGTTATAGGTGACAATGTCGGGACATAAATAGAATTGATTTGGATTAATAATTCTGTCTTGGCAAATCAATTCACTTTAGATAATCATTTGAATTGTATCTTAATCCTGAGATGAATAGTGGGCATGTTATCTTGACTTGTGTCTTTTGATGTACCAAAGAGTGACACCCACATTTTAATAGTGGTATGCCTGTCGGTACATTGGAAGCATGACTCTTGATAGCGTAGACCTATTATTCATAGATATGAAATCTATAGCTCCTCTTTAGGAGTAGTGATATCCTCTTATATGCTTTATCCTGTAATTGAAAAACTAGAGCATTCAACCATTTGGATACATAGGTGTAACTGAATGGTATATTGTCTTTGGATGGTAAGTTTTTCAATGGTGAGATAATAGAATGTAAGATAAAAATAATCGGGAAGGTAAGACAGAACTTGTCCTTAAGCCGATTATGGATAATCCTATGGGGATACGATACACTATGATATTTCATGGAGACTTAGCTATATGGGCTTTGTAATTCTATAGAGTTCGAGAGTCCAGCTCCAAGCTTTTAGTGGAGTTGCGTTGGAGTTGATAATTATGAAATATATATCTAGGATATTGGGTTTCACAATTATCAAGAGCTTGAACTATATAGGTCCATTTGGTCCCCTTTCCTAGCTCACAAAATCCTATGATGATACGGCGTGTTTTTTTCAATTATTGGTGACTTATGTCAAATTTATTAGATTGGTTGAAATTCAGAAGAATCAAATAATTTATGTTGTTTATTGGTTGAATTAATATTGAGACAAAATTAATTCAAGATAAACTTGTTGAATTATTAGGATTGGATAATTCTTGTCTGTTTATTAGTTCATTTAATTTCAGATAAATTAAATCAAGATAAACTTGTAGAATTATTAGGAATCTATTTATTTTCCTAGAGAATATCTAGATAAAGTTATTTTAATTAGATAACTTCTCTATTGGGTTATTTGAATTAAAACTGAGGCTTTATCCTATAGAATCTCTGGTGGAAAATAAAAGATTCGAGGAGATTTTTTTTTGACAATTCGGCATGTGGATCCTAAAGTTCGACTTGTCGATGGGGCAAGTTCGGCCTACCTATGCGCGAAATAAAAATTACGCGTTTTTACGCGGTTTTAATCCTATATTGATTTGAATTTGATTTTGATTTGAATTTTTGAGACCTTATCTTATAAGGAATGACCCTAGACCCAGCCTCTATAAATAGGGAGTGAGTCTCATAAGTTATTTAGATCAAGTGAGAGATTAAGTGTAATACTCTACTAGAGAGAATCTAAAAACTCCCTAAGAGCTCTTGTTCATAAATTACGAGCACTAGCTTTGGGTTCTCTCAATTGGTTGGAAGGAGAGTCATCTGGCGGAAGAGCTATACATGTAAGCTCACACTCACTCCAATCATGGATAGAGAATAGCGAATGAGACCAGTTGGTTGAGGCTCTTCTGAAATGTTACTTCTCTTCACGTGTAACACCCCAAAGTTGATTAAATGGTATTAGAGTGTAAAATGGTGAATTAGTGTGCCATGATGAGTGTTTTGAACTTAATTTGATTATTTTGTGAAAATTAAAAAACTTTGTGTTGATTTACTCTTTTAGTTAAATCGTTTTTAATTGTTAATTTAATGTTCAATGAAACAACTTGGTTTAAAAACAGTGTTCTATTGCACATAGCCTTGTGCAACTAATTTTCTCTCTTTTCCTCTATTTATTTCATTTTTCTCCCTCTTCCTCTCATTTTCACTCTCATTTTCTCTCTCCTCTTTCTCTCGTCTCTCTCTCGGTTACCCTCACTCTCTCTCATTCTTGCTCTAAAATTTTTGAAACAAAATTCATTTTTAAGCTTTGGGATTATGGATTGAAGGCTCGGGAACGCGATTAAGCAACCACAAACTCGATTCAAGCTTCGATTCAAGGTTAGTTTTCAAAATTTCAAAACTTTTTACATTTTTCAAATTTTCTTGCATTTTTGAAATCTAAGAGTTTTTAAGCCTAGAAAAGCTTCAATCTAAGTTAGATGGACTTAGATTAGCTCGAATGCAAACTTTATTTCATCAAAAACGGATTGAAATCAAAATTTTTCATTTTTTCTCTATTTTCTCCATTTTTAGATTTTTGAGAAAATCTTGTTTAAAACTTGTTTTAATCCATTAAAAGTGTTCTATTTTGATTTTTTATTGTTTATGATGATTATCCATGCCTGGGAACTGAGAAAACAAGTGAGATTTAAGAATTTGGATTCGAGAACCCGAGAACCCGTGTGTGGAAATTTCTGGAATTTTTCAGTTCGGCAGGCCGAACTTCGTGTTCGGTAGGCCGGATTCATCCGACCGGCAGGCCGAACCTGGAGATTTTTGGTCGACCAGACCTGTTCTTCCGGCAGGCCAAACTGTGCAGTTCGGCAGGCCGAAACAAGGAAACCGGCAGGCCAACCGAGCAAGGGAAAATTTTGTGATTTTTACCCATTTTAACTGTTTTGAATCCTGATTTAAATTTCAACTTTATATAATGATTTTATAAACCTAAATGGCACACTAGGACACCATGAAATGATTTAGTATCATAGGATACCTCGGGTTAGATACTAATGGACTAAGTTACTATGCATTTAGGATTGTGCGTGGATCCGCGGAGCTAACGTATAGCGGACCGGGATTACGGTGTGGGACACGGACACGAATATTGAGGTAGGACTTCTACCCCTTCTTTGATAGCCAGTTTTAAACATTTTGGCCTCAAAGGGATTTTTACGAAAATGTTTTCAAATGATTTGTTGACAAATGATTTTATTAACTGTTTTCTGAAACAGTAGATTGAGGTAGATTTCATAATAAACCTCATAATGAATATAAA
>CAMOHE010038683.1:0-13394 GCA_946598075.1 Artocarpus hirsutus | reverse complement strand
AGCGAGTCGATCCAATACATCATTTCTCAAATATGTATCTATGAGTTGACTTAGTATCTCATACGCATGATTAGTAAAACATAATCATCAGTCAAACTTCATACTAGTCTTTATTCATTATTATCCCAATAATAATGATCGACTAAGGATAATTGAGAATATAATTTAATTTTTACCTAAGAGTTTTACTATCAAGTCACATACTTGATGACCTTAGACATAATTAACTATTCATTAAATAATAATAATAATAATGAAAATGCCTCTTTATTAATAAAATGTAAATGTAATGAAGTCAATATGTGGTCATTACATAATTGGCCTAGGGCACATCACTAACAACCATGAGTAATCAAAAAAGAAAAGCAAGCATTTATGTAACACCCCGAAGTTAATTAGATATTGTTAGAATGTAAAATGGTAGATTAGTGTGCCATAATGATTATTTTAAACTTAATTTGATTATTTTGTAGAATTTCTAAATTTGTGTTGTTTTATTCTTTTAATAAATTTTAATTACTCTTAATTAATTTTAATTGTTATTTTAAATTTGAATAAAATGATTTGTTAAATACCAAGTAGCTTTTATTTGAAAACAATGTGTTGTTGCACATGGTTTTGTGCAACTAATTTTCTCTTTCTTCCTCTATTTATATCTCACCTCTCTCTCTCTCTCTCATTTTCACTCATCCTCTCTCTCTCTTCTCGTGCATCTCTCTCGCTCTCTCTCTTCCTCTCTCGGTTTCACTCTCTTTCACTCATTCTCTCTTAAAATTTTTAAAACAAAATTCGATTTCAAGCCTCATGATTGTGGATTGAAGGCTCGAGAACGCGATTGAGCAACCACAAACTCGAATCAAAGCTTAATCCAAGGTTAGTTTTCAAAATTTCTAAACTTTTTTAATTTTTCAATTTTTCTTGCATTTTGAAATCTAAGCTTTTCTAAGCTTAGAAAATCTTCAATCTAGGTTAGATGAACTTAGATTAGCTAGAATACAAACTTTGTTTCATCAAAAACAGATTTGAAACAAGATTTTTCATTTTTATTAAATTTTTCTCATTTTTGGATTTTTCCAAAAATTTTGTTTAAAACTTGTTTTGATGCATCAAAAAGTAATCTATTATGTTTTTCTATTGTTTATGATCATTACCCATGCCTGAGAATTAAGAAAACATGTTAGAATTGAAGATTTGGGCTCAAGGAGGCCGAGACCTGTGCCTGAAAAATTCTAAAATTTTTCCAAATCGGCAAGCCGAACTTCATGTTCGGTAGGCCGGATTCAAGTGTTCGGCAGGCCAGATTCATCCGACCGACAAGCCACCTAGAAAAGTTTGGCCAATCGGACTTGGACCTCTGGCTGGCCAAACTGCATAGTTCTGCCAGCCGAACCAGGGCGACCGGCAGGCTGACCGGGCATGGTGAAATTTTGTGATTTTTCACCTGTTTTTACTGTTTTGAACCCTGATTGAAATTCCACCTTTGTAAAATGATTTTATAAACCTAAGTGGCACACTAGGACACCATGATATGATTTAACAACCTAATATATCTCGGGTTAGATACTAATAGACCTAGTTTTCATTTAAGGTTGTGCGTAGATCGACGGAGCTAATGTAAAGCGGATAGGGATTACGGTGTGGGACACCGGCACGAGTATTGAGGTAGGACTTCTACCCCTTCTTTGGTAGCCAGTTTTAAATGTCTTGGCCTCAAATGAAATTTTAATGAAAATGTTTTTAATGGTTGATTGAAAAAGGATTTTATTGACTGTTTTCTAAAACGATAGATCGAGGTGCTTTCATAATAAACCTCATAATGAATGTGAATGATCATATTTGGTAAAAAGAAATTTTAATAATTATGAAAAGATATATGTATATATATTTTAGGGCATGATGCCATATCAGAGATCGGGTCGTGTAGTGCTCGACCTTGGGGGCAGGTCCCGAAACCCAGCTGGGCCACTACGGTGGTGAATTACATATGGTTTGCCTAGGAAAAGAAAATGTTATTCTTTCTGGTCGACCTACAAAATTATTTTGGTAAGAAAGGTCTTTTATTGGATTCTTACTTCTACATTTATTTAAAATTGATTTATTATTTATTCATTTATTTGTTTATTTATCTGTTACTCATTTAAGTTCATTTACTAAATGTTTATTTGATTAATGAAACTTCCTTTTTAAGAATTAAATGTTTTAAATAAATAGTCCTACTGAGCCTTTCACTCACGTTTAATTTGTTTTCAAATCTTACCCCATAGGTAGATATCAGCTTATGATCGGAGAAGAGTCCGCTGTCCGGACTCGCGACCAATAGAAGATTTTGGTTGGTTGTATTATAGTAAGACAAGGCATGTAAATTCTTAACTTTCTTTATTTCTGGACTGTGGTTGTATTATAATATTGTCAGTATTATGTGTGTGCATAAGATGTGGGTTAGTGGGACCCATTCTTGCCCCACCTTCTAATTTATTATTCTATTATCTACTCATCGCTTATTTTATTTTATTATTTTATTTACTCAAATATTATAACTACTCGTTTTAAATAAATAATTTTTAAAATTATCACATTTTTTTTAATAAAATTAATTCTAAAACCCAATTTTTTTAACGAAATCTCTATTTAATTAACTTAATTCATCTACCACGTCACCTCCCGTACACTAGGGCGTGACAATTTAATGCATGCTTATCACAACATTTCTTCTTCTTACTCTCCAAGAACTCACGGCAGCCATGGTTAGTGGTTTCAAAAAAATTTCTCAACCTCAAACTTTGCAAAAATAGCCGAAAACACCCATGTACAGTGAGATTTTGAGAAAATTTAAAACACAAAAGTTATAGTTCTCGATAAAACTTTTAAGTATCACGAACGGTTCGTCAAAAAACTCAACCGTTTGTTTGTTTTGGATTTTTAAAGAAATTGTTAAAAATGAAAAATTGTTAAAATGGCAAAAACGTCATTTTTCAAAATGATTTGAGGTATGGTACTTCAAGTAAAAATGTTTCTTATGAAAAATAAAAAATTTTGGTGTAAAGAGAAAAATTTTAGCCCCGAGGGGCAAAATTGTCAAAATTTTCAGTTTAGATGCTAAACTATAAAGTTTTATGAAAAAGGGACTTAAGTGTGAAATAAAGTAATACGAGCCACTAGGACATTATCTTTAAGTTAATATGTGGCTGTTTTTGTTAAAGAACGAAATCGAGCTCGGATCAATTAGTAAGGCACAGAGGACAAAATCGTCATTTTTGTCCGAATAACCCGAGTAGCTTTAAAAAGGTCACAGATAGGAAAAGAAAGTGATTAGAAAGATTCACAGCCTTTGTAAGTGACGATAGGGTATAATTAGAAAGGAATAAGGAAATCAGTATTTGCAGAGTTGTGTATAATTATACAACTCGAATAATTAAGTAAGGAACGTTTTGTGATGAAACGTATTGGAATTAGCTAATGGTTTTGTAATTGGCCAACAGGATCCTAGGAATTTAGGAGAAAGGCGACTGAAGTTGATTTTGCAGTGCTCTAAAACAAGTAAGTACCCTTCCCACCTACAGTATGAAATTGTATGGTAGAATTCATGTATGTGAATATTAGGGTATTTAGTACAATGTAAACTTGTATGTTGCTATGAAACGAATGCCTAGAGGTATAGAATCGATACCTGTGAGTACACGATTAGAGTACCTAAGTATATAACATGTTATGTATTGTTATGTACCTTATATTGTGTACTTGTGTGTATAATAATGAATACATGTATGTGTATGAAGTAGACACTTGTATGTATTATGCTATACATACGAACTTATATATCATAGATAACATGAGATTATCATTTCATGCCTGGTATGACAACCATATTAAATGAATTGGTAAATATGTCACCAGAAGTTAAGAAAAGTGTCGTACCGACTCCCGAAGTAAGGGGGAGTTTAAAGGATAAATATGGTCACGGTGTTACGTAGACCTAAATGATATTGCGCAATGGTACGAACACTTGGGCCCTAATGAAAGATAAGAAATGATCAAGATAAAGAAAGTTCATAAGAAAGCATAACTGAATCATGCATTCATTTGATTGTCCATGTGGGATTTATGGGACTTACTAGGTGTTAGCTCATTAAGTATTTTATGCTGTAGGTATTTCGACAAGAAGGTCATAATAAATCCTAATGATGAGCTGGCAGACGGATGATGTGTGGAGGTCGGGTATGGAGTCCGCTACAGTATGTGTCTACTGTATATATGTATTGAGTTATTTTGAAATGAAATGTTTTAAAAGAGAAATGTTGTAAAAGTAAGAATGTTTATGTAAATATAAGTGTGTGAAAGTATTTTGGGGGTTACCAAAATTATTGTATGTGAATTATTTATTTAGTTTAAAAAAAATTCTTAAAGTTTTGCCCCTAAGTAAGAAGAAAGAGTTTTATCACAGCCTGAAAAAGGCGGGTTGTGACAGTTGGTATCAGAGCGAAAATCTTGCCATCCTATTGCACACCATCGTCTACTCCATTGCCATGGTTCAAGTAAGATAGTTTTATTTTAAGTATGAGAATGTTCAGTATTGTCAAGTATGGTATTGATATGTGAATTATGATAATAAATATAGTATATGGCAGAGCCGCATCACAACCATGACATGGAGGCCGATAGAAGAGCAAGTATTGCGTTTCAAGACGCGATGCCACCGCGTTACTATAGGAGTCGGCAGCCTATGGTGCTAACCGGATGGCTTCACGTGGTAGAAGTGATTTTCGATGCTTGCCATACACCATTGCATCTCCAAGTCCTGTTAGCTTTCGGATTGTTGTTTAGGGAAGCACTAATATGGTGGTTAAGGATTGCACCTGACGAGCGACTAAGAGATTGGTAGGGTTTTAGAGAACAAATTTTGGTAGAATTTGCACCTGCACCCCCAGTAGATGTTGTACATGTCCAAATGATTCCGATGCTGTGAGCAACTTGGCGACATAGGTTGTACTTACGCGTGGAACCCATCTGGGGAAGATATGTAGGTGAGCCGGTAGATCACTACATTCTGAGGTTTCGCCAAACTATGATGCCATTGATACCCCCAGAGATACCCTTACGGCACATCTACGATCTTGTGTGGAGAGATCTACCCAATGCAGTTCAACAGCAAATACAGTATCCGAGGAACTTTATCAGCGTCAACAACTTCCTTATGGTAGTGTTACATGCAGCGCAGATTGTAGTCGCACCTCTAGAAGGTCCCCCAGCGAATATGGAAGACGACAACGACGACGACGACGGTGATGATGATGATGATGATGACGACATAGATGAAGAGCCTGAGATTATTCCCGAAGTCATAATTGCAAGTGATGATGAATCTACTGATTCAGATGAAGAAGAAGAAGAGGACCCCGAGGAGGATCCTGATCAAAGTGATATGTTAGGGGTCGAGTCCAACTAAAAAGAATTATGAAGACTTTTGTGTAGTCTAATGTATATAGATAAGGGATTAGTAATGTTTTGAGCCTTGTGGCTTTTGTATATGCATGTATGTCTGGCAAGTTGTATCCTTCCCGACAATAAGGTATATGTAGTCGGAAGTGGTAACTGCTACCAGAAATGATATGAATAGTTTATGTATGAAAGGAAAGAAAGAAAATATGTATGTTAGCTATGCATGTACTGTTATGAAGAATGAAAAAAGGAAATGAATGGAGGTTCATGAAATGAAATGAAATGTATGAAAGTAAATGTAATGAAATAAATGACAGCAATGAATTGAGTTCATGTAATAGTGTATGTTGCATGTATTTATGTTATTTAAATATATGCACTTATGGACTAGATGCTATTAAGTTAATAGCATGTGCTAACATAGTAACGAAATTATACGATAGGTATATAACGATTATTATTGATGGCGGATACACCCGGAGGACCGACGAATCTAGATTTAGTGGCCCTGATTATGGAACTACAACAGAAGCTCCAAGCTCGGGAGCGAGAAATGCAAGGTTTACGGGAACAGTTAGCTAACCAGAATCCCGCACCACCAGCACGCATGGATATGCCACCCCCAGTACCACCGCCACAGCCAGCGAAACTAGCAATTCCTGCTGCTCCGATAGCATCTACTATCGAATTTTATAAAAGATTTCAAAGGATAAAGGCTTCGGAATTTGATGGATCGATAGACCTATTAGAGGCGGATGACTGGCTTATTGGTATCGAAAGGATACTAAAACTTATGGGGCTTAGTGACCATGAGAAAGTCTTATGCGCTTCGTTCTCTCTCACTAAAGATGCTAGGAGATGGTGGGAGTCTATAGAACATAGAAGAAACGTTGACGACATGTTATGGTCAGATTTTGTAGAAGAATTCAGTAGGGCCTACTTTAATGTGGAAACCATGGTGGCCCAGCAAGAAGAATTTAATAATTTCAACCAAGGCAACCTGTCCGTAGCGGATGCTGTAAAGAGGTTTAATCAGGTAGCACGACTTTGTTCCGAGTTAGTACCTACTGATCGGGAACGAATCAGGCAATTGATGAGAATGTTTAGAACTGACATTGCCCTTGTAGTCGATAGTGGAGGGCAAGCTCCCAAAGATGTGGAAGATTGCATTGAATAGGCGGCCAGAGCTAAGTTCAGAATTGCCCGCGATAAAGAAGAAAAGCAAGGATTTTCAAAGCTTAGAAAGAAGAGAAAGCCTTAGCTAAGCAAAGTCAAGTTGTCCAGGTGAAAGGACAAGGAAGTACCTCGAGTCAAGGGCCATCCCAGAACCTTCTAGGGGGACGTAGCTGTAATGTTCACCCTACAAGGAAATGGAACGTGAGCAGTTCAAGGAATCCAAAGGGTCAACCCCAGAAGAGGATTAACGATGGAAGAAATAACAAACCCCTTTGCAATCAATGTGGAAAAAGACATGCAGGGGAATGCAAGGCTGGCACGAATAAGTGCTATATCTATGGAAAAGAAGAGTACTACGCCAGAAATTATTTTTCAAATCCTCAAAGTCAGAACAATCAGGCTCAGCAACGACCTCAAGGAAGTCAGTTGCAAGCAATCCAAGTTCAGGCCCAGATTGAAGGCCCCAATGTCAGTCAAGGGCGATTAGAAGCTCCAGAACCGAGTGGGCGAATTTATGCCTACATGAAGAAGGAAGAGGATGCAGGAACCTCATCGGTGGTGACAGGTTAATTTTCTGTTGCCAACACTG
Source organism: Artocarpus hirsutus (assembly GCA_946598075.1). Lineage (NCBI taxonomy): Eukaryota > Viridiplantae > Streptophyta > Magnoliopsida > Rosales > Moraceae > Artocarpus > Artocarpus hirsutus. The sequence goes on along the minus strand of CAMOHE010038683.1, from coordinate 6,193 downwards.
ATGCATATGTTTTGTTTAATTCTGGAGCAACACATTCATTTGTATCATTTAAGTTTGCGAAACGAATAGGAATTAAAGGAGATAGGATAAAGCAAACTTTTAGAGTTGCACTACCCTCTGGGGAGGTATTAAGTGCTGATTATTGGTTACGTCATGTACCGATAATCATTTCTGGAGGGAAATTGTATATTGATTTGATAATAATCGATATACAAGATTACGATGTCATCCTAGGTATGGATTTCCTGGGAAAATATACAGCTAAGATTAATTGTCGACACCACAAGGTTACGTTTCGACCTTCTGGAAGTATACTCCAAAAAGAATCCCAAAGCTCCTAAAGCGATGATTTCAGTATTGAAAGTAAGGAAGATGCTGGAAAGCAGATGCACCGGTTATCTAGTGAATTTGATAAGAAAGGATCAAGAAGCTCAGTTAGGACAAGAGAAGGTCCCCATTGTAAAGGAATTCATTGATGTGCTTCCCGACGAGTTGCCAGGCTTGCCACCGGAATAGGAAATTACATTTGAGATTAAACTGACGCCCGGCATAGCCCCGATTTTGAAAGCGCCATATCGAATGGCTCTGGGGGAACTCAAGGAACTTCAGGCGCAACTAAAAGAATTATTGGACAAGGGGTTCATCCGACCAAGTCATTCCCCATGGGGGGCGCCTATTCTATTTGTCAAGAAGAATGATGGAACGTTACGTATATGTATTGACTATCGAGAACTGAACAAAGTCATGATCATGAACAAGTATTCACTCCCAAGGATCGACGATTCGTTTGATCAACTGAAAGGAGCGTCCATATTCTCAAAGATTGATCTACGTTTGGGATATCATCAACTTCGAGTCAAAGAAAAAGATATACCGAAGACAGCGTTTCGAACACGTTATGGGCATTACGAGTTCTGCGTCGTGTCATTTGGACTGACCAATGCCCCTGCAGCCTTCATGGATCTCATGAACTGGATTTTCAAGAAATATCTCGATAAGTTTGTTATCGTTTTCATCGATGATATTCTCATATATTCAAGAACGACAGAGGAACATGAGGAGCACTTGAGGATTGCATTACAATTGTTGAGAGAGCATCAACTATACGCTAAGTTCTCAAAATGTGAGTTTTGGTTGGAAAAGGTTCATTTCCTTGGACACGTGGTGACACGGGATGGAATATCGATCGATCCTTCCAAAGTGGAAGCGGTGAATAAGTGGCCTACACCGAAAAGCGTAACCAAAATCAGAAGTTTTCTCAGTTTAGCAGGCTACTATCGACGTTTTGTAGAAGGATTTTCCCGACTTGCAGCACCACTCACTGCACTTACACGGAAAGCAGTAAAGTATGAATGGACTAAGAAGTGTGAAGAAAGTTTCAAGGAGCTAAAAAGGTGACTTACAAGTGCACTAGTACTAACAATACCTGATCCAACTTAGGAAATTTTGTGATCTACAGCGATGCATCGAAAACGGGACTGGGAGCCGTATTGATGCAAAATGGAAAGGTGATTGCATATGCATCCCAACAACTAAAGGATCATGAAAGAAATTATCCGACGCATGACCTAGAGTTAGCGGCAGTTGTATTTGTGTTGAAGATATGGCGTCACTACCTGTATGGAGCTAAGTGCGAAATTTATACGGACCATCAGAGTTTAAAGTATATCTTCATGTAGAAGGAACTCAACATGAGGCAACGAAGGTGGCTAGAAGTAGTCAAAGACTACTTCTGTGAAATCTTGTATTACCCGGGAAAGGCTAACCGAGTAGCCGATGCCCTTAGTTGTAGAACAATGTCTTCACTTGCGATGATGCAATTAATGCCAAGACCTCTTCAGAAGGACTTAATGGAAGTAAGAATAGAGCTAGTCACTAGAGGATTAGCCAATTTGTCTTTTCAACCCACGATCCTGGAGAACTTAAAAGAGCGACAATAAGCAAATTCATGGCTACTCAAGGCCAAGAATGAAGTCCTTGAGGACAAAGAAACATAATTTAGCATCAGAAAAGATGGTATCCTCCATTATAAAGCAGAGTCTGCATTCCCAATGATGAAGGATTAAAGAAGCAAGTACTGGAAGAAGCTCATGAAGCACCATACATGGCTCATCCAGGAGCTACTAAGATATACCAACATCTAAAGGGACACTATTGGTGGCACGGAATGAAGAACGACGTTGCACAGTTTGTTGCCAAATGTCTTACATGCCAAAAAGTGAAAGCCGAACATCAATGGCCAGCCGGTGAATTATAGAAGATTGAAATCCCAGAATGAAAATAGGACCAGATAACTATGGATCTGGTGACCGGACTACCTAGAACCACAGGTGGACACGACACTATATGGGTAATCGTTGATAGATTGATTAAATCAACTCACTTCTTACCCATTAAACTCAACAATTCTATGGAAAGACTAGTTGAATTATATGTAGCCCAAATAGTGAGATATCATGGAGTCCCAAAATCTATCATTTCTGATTGAGATGGTCAGTTTACTTCTAAATTCTAGAGGAGCGTTCACCAAGCAATAGGAACGAAGCTGACCTTTAGTACAGCTTTTCACCCTCAAACGGATGGTCAATCTGAAAGGACCATTCAAACTCTAGAAGATATGTTAAGAGCCTGTGTGCTGGACTTCAGAGGAGGATGGGACAAAAAGCTTCCGTTGATTGAATTCGCCTACAATAACAGCTATCAAGCTTCCATAGGAATGGCTCCTTATGAAGCACTGTACGGAAAAAAGTGTAAATCGCCACTGCATTGGTATGAAACAAAAGAAAAGACGTTATCGACTACAGATTTCGTACAAAGGACGATGGAAGATGTGAAACTAATCCGTCAACGAATGGAAACTGCCTTTAGCCGTTAGAAAAGTTACACTGATCGACAACGAAGACCCCTGGAATTCCAAGTAGGGGATTTGGTCTTCTTAAAGCTGACACCAAGGAAAGGAATAATTAGGTTTGGAAAGAAAGGAAAGCTTAGCCCAAGATACATTAGACCATTTGAAATCTTAGAACGGGTAGGCGATGTAGCTTATAAGTTGGCCTTACCCTCTGATCTGGCATCGGTACACAACGTATTCCATGTGTCCATGCTAAAGAAGTATGTACCGGATCCTTCGCATGTTTTGCAGCCGGAGGAGATTGATGTGCAGGAGAACCTATCCTACGAAGAAAAATCGGTTCAAATACTGGCACGAGAAGAAAAAAAGTTAAGGAACAAGAAAATACCTCTCGTCAAAGTCTTATGGCGCAACCAGCAAGTGGAAGAGGCAACATGGGAATGAGAGAATGAAATGAGGAAAAGCTACCCCGAATTGTTTTGATTTTCAAGGACGAAAATTCTTAAAGGGGGTAGATTATAATGACCAAGAAAATTTCATTAATAAAACCTAATATTTAATTGGGTTTAATTAATGAATTTACTTTTAAAAAATGTGATTTTTGTAAAAAGTTGTAATTTTTGTACAAAATTATGATAAAGTATGAATAAACGGCATTGATCGCAAATTTTATAGCAAATGTGATGAAATGTTGGGTATGGTAGAATACAGATTTTATGAGTTGAATTACTCAGAAATTTGTAAATAATACCCATAAAATGAATTTTATATCACAATTAATTGTAAAATTGTGGTATAAACGAATAGATGTTTAGAATGTAAATAGGACACAGAGGTTATCCAAACCCTAACTTGGGGTAGATAGGAGGCCAGAGCAGTATAAGAATACTGCTAACTGAAAACACAGATACGAAAAATGCTATGATTGGCCTCTAAAATTGAACGAAAAGTAAGTTAAATATTTTTATACAGTCTAAGTATAGGAAATACACTGTTTTGACCATGACAGTATAAGAAAAATACTACGTGATAAAAAATTATACTGTGTGAATTTTGGGCCCAACAAAGTGGACACTTACTTGTTTATTATTGGGCCACCAAGCCCTAAAAGGTGGCCCAATCATGTGATGACACCTAGAGTATACTCATGGGTTACCATGAGTAATCAAAAAGGAAAAGCAAGCATTTAATGCATGCTTATCACAACATTTCTTCTTCTTCCTCTCCAAGAACTCACGGCAGCCATGTTTAGTGCTTTCAAAAAAATTTCTCAACCTCAAACTTTGCAAAAATAGCCAAAAACACCCCTGTATAGTGAGATGTTGAGAAAAGTTAAAACACAAAAGTTGTAGATCTCGACAAAACTGTTAAACATCACAAACGGTTCATCAAAAAACTCAACCGTTTGTGAGTTTTGGATTTTTCAAGAAATTGTTAAAAATAAAAAAATGTTAAAATGGCAAAAACGTCATTTTTTGAAATGATTTGAGGTATGGTACTTCAAGCAAAAATGTTTCTTATGAAAAATAGGAAATTTTGGTGTAAAGAGAAAAATTTTAGCCCCGAGGGGCAAAATTGTCAAAATTTTTGGTTTAGGTGTTAAACCGTAAAGTTTTATGAAAAAGTGACTTATATGTGAAATAAAGTGATACGAGCCACTAGGACATTATCTTTAAGTTAATATGTGGCCGTTTTTGTAAAAGAACGAAATCGAGCTCAGATCGATCAGTAAGGCACGGAGGGCAAAATCGTCATTTTTATCTGAATAACCCGAGTAGCTTTAAAAAGGTCACAGATAGGAAAAGAAAGTGATTAGAAAGATTCACACCCTTCGCAAGTGACGATAGGATAGAATTAGAAAGAAATAAGAAAACTAGTATTTGCAGAGTTATGTACAGTTATACAACTCGAATAATTAAGTAACAAATGTTTTGTGATTAAACGTATTGGAATTGACTAATGGTTTTGTAATTGGCCAACAGGATCTTAGGAATTTAGGAGAAAGGCGACTGAAGTTGATTTTGCAGCGCTCTAAAACAGGTAAGTACCCTTCCCACCTACAGTATGAAATTGTATGGTAGAATTCATGTATGTGAATATTAGGGTATTTAGTACAATATAAACTTGTATGTTGCTATGAAACGAATGCCTAGAGGTATAGAATGGATACCTGTGTGTATACGATTAGAGTACCTAAGTATATAACATGTTATGTATTGTTATGTACCTTATACTGTGTACCTGTGTGTACAATAATGAATACATGTATGTGTATGAAGTAGACACTTGTATGTATTATGCTATGCATACGAACTTATATATCATGGATAACATGAGATTATCATTTCATGCCTAGTATGACAACCATATTAAATGAATTAGTAAATATGTCACCAGAATTTAAGAAAAGTGTTGTATCGACTCCCGAAGTAAGGGGGAGTTTAAAGGATAAAATATGGTCACAGTGTTACATAGACCTAAATGATATTGCACAATGGTACGAACACTTGGGCCCTAATGAAAGATAAGAAATGATCAAGATAAAGAAAGTTCATAAGAAAGTATTATTGAATCATGCATTCATTTGATTATCCATGTGGGATTTATGGGACTTACTGGGCGTTAGCTCATTAAGTATTTCATGCTGTAGGTATTCCGACAAAAAGGTCAAAATAAATCCTAATGATGAGCTGGCGGATGGATGATGTGTGGAGGTTGGGTATGGAGTCCGCTACAGTATTTTTCTGTTGTATATATGTATTGAGTTATTTTGAAATGAAATGTTTTAAAAGAGAAATGTTGTAAAAGTTAGAATGTTTGTGTAAATATAAGTGTGTGAAAGTATTTTGGGGGTTACCAAAATTATTATATGCGAATTATTTATTCAGTTTAAAAAAAAATTCTTAAATTTTTGCCCCTAAGTAAGAAGAAAAAGTTTTATCACAGCCCGAAAAAAGCGGGTTGTGACACTCGATGCCATTCGCCACCGTTCATCCTCATCCTTTGACATTCTACCGACTCCACCATTATTCGACTCGACCTTTGTCGTTCCACCAACTCCATCGCCTTTAGTAAATTTCAAACCATTACTTTTAGTTTTAGTATTATTGTTAGTTTTAAACTTAGCATTATTTGGTTATTTTAGTGTTATTTACCTTTAGTTTTAGTTTTAATATTAGTTATATTAATTTGTTTTTTGCCATTTTGTATGTGTTACTTGTATTTGGTGTTTGAAAGAACTTTGAATAACATTTAGCATTTTGGCGTGATATTAGGTTACTTTTTATGTGTTTGTGATGCCTAAGTATTATTGTGATACCCACCACATGTTTAGAGATTTTT
>CAMOHE010038681.1:0-26456 GCA_946598075.1 Artocarpus hirsutus | reverse complement strand
CAACAAAATGAACAACTATTTATCAACTTCACGGAATAAAGAAAAAAATAAAACAACTATTTATCAATTTCGGATTAATAATTATACAACACAATCAACAACTATTTCTCACTTTGTACAAAAAAAACTTACAATTTCGGCTGAGATTAAGGAGTGTGGAGGCGGAAAGAGACGGCGGCGGCTGATTCGGAAGGGTCTGTGTTTGTATTTGTAAAGTGTGTTTCTGAAATGTACTGTCTGAAAGAGGATGGGAAGGGCTTTTAAATAAGCTACCACGACGGTTTTTGGAGAAAACCGTCGTGGAAGATTAGGGCTACCATGACGGTTTTCTCCAAAAACCGTCGTGGTAGCTCCGAATTGCGGCCCCCTTTTTTTCCTTGCCTTTGAAGATACCACGATAGTTTTTACATAAAACCGTCGTGGTAAAGTAGAGCTTCCACGACAGTTTTTTAGAAAACCGTCGTGGTATCTTCCCAACGAACCACGACGGTCTTCGTTTTCACGGGCGTAACTTGCCGTGCATTTTTGCCCTTTACACAACGGTGTTTGTGAAATGGTCATGAAATAAAGGTCGTGTAATCAATATTTTCTTGTAGTGTACTTTTGGAAGACCTTGTCATATAAGTTAGGAACTAAGTTATTATTTTCTACTACTTATCATCCACAAACTTATGGTCAAACCAAAGTAGTTAATAGGACTTTATCTACATTGTTGAGGCCTATTATTAAAAAGAACATCAAAACTTAGGAAGAGTGTTTGCCACACGTTGACTCTGCCTATAATTGTACTATTCATTCTGTTACTAAGTTTTTATCATTTGAAATTGTTTATGGTTTTAATCTTTTAACTCCATTGGATTTATCGCCATTACCTTTATCTAAACGTGCTAACTTAGATGGAAAGAAAAATGTTGAATTTGTTAAGCAATGCATGAGAAAGCAAGACTCAACATTGAGAGGAAAACAGAGCAATATGCAAAACAAGCAAACAAAGAGCGCAAGCAGCTAATCTTTGAACCTAGAGATTAGGTATGGTTGCACAAGAGAAAAGAAAGGTTTCCGGCACAAAGGCATTCTAAGTTACTCTTGAGAGGAGTCGGACCTTTTCAAGTCTTGTAGTGCATCAATGACGATGCATATAAATTGGATCTCCCAGGTTAATATAATATTAGTGCTACATTTAATATTTTTGATTTATCTCCTTTTGATGCAGGTGATGATTTGAGGACAAATCCTTTTCAAGGGGAAGGGAATAATGAGTACACACCTAATACATGGAGTAAGGATTCAATTCAAGTTCTAATTGGGCCGATTATAAGGCTTGAGCTAAAAGATTCAAAGAACATCTTAATGGGCTGATTCAAGGCTTTTGGACTGAGGTTAATTCATGTAGGCCCAAGGAAGATGCAACACGCCTACAACAAGGTTGGATTACCAAGATTCAAGCATGGAAATAATATAAAAGATTTCTATTCAACCAAACACGCCAATTTCACTCAAGCATGCCAATTCAGCCAATTCAAGAATAAAGAAGTTTCCTTTTGCTACTGGTTTCCTTTTTCAGTTAGTTTTATTATCCAATTTAAGAAGTTTCTTGAATTGTAAGGCTTGTTGCCATTTTAAGTACTTTCCTTTTTCTTTTTGGGTTAGTTTTCCATTTGGATAGTTTCCTATTTAATTAGTCCCCTATTTAATTACTTACCTGATTTTGGAGATAGTTTCCCTTTCAATTCCATAGGCGCCAATCTAGTTTCCCTTTGTGAAAATAGGCGTGTGACTTAGGGAAAGTTAGAAAATTAGATCATTTAGTTTCCATATTTTAATTTCCTAAATTCTTAGTTTCCTTTTAGATAGGCAATTTTACGGCTGATTATAAGTTACCAAATTTGTTGATTATCTTGTATTATAAATAGCCATTTGGCTCAATGAAATAATACACAATTCAAATTTTATTCAAACTTTGTGAGATCAAAATTCTCTTTGTTTTTTTTAGAACTTTTTGAACTTATCGGGATTTTCGTGGTATTGACCTTTGACTTATCAATTAAACGTTCATATTTGATTGTGACGTCTTTATTATACCAAGGTTCTTGCTTCACTTTAAGCAACGGGTTGTGGTTTCATACAAATTTGTTTTTAAACGATCTTTGAGACTTAGTTGATTCGAGAGTCTCATCACTTTATTGGCAAGGTTCATATCCGATTATGGTTCGTTTCAGATAATCATAATTATAAACTTCTAAATCTTTATAGTAATGAATGAATTTATAATCTTATTTCGTTGCTTTAACGTTCTAATCTTTGTGCTCATGTTTGTTGATTGTCATATATACATGTATAAAATATATGCATTTCATTTTTTAGTTTCACTATGATAATAAATGGATTTACAAACTTATTTGTTTTTTTAGGTATAAACTTATTTCCTTATTATAATAAAAGGAATTATAATCTTATATGTATGTGTGTGTATATATATTGCTATCCAACTTTATTAATAATAAAGGCTGTCATAATTATAAAGTTACAAATCTTTATGATAATGAATAAAATAATTATGATTCTATTTTATTATTATAAAGATGGGGTCATTATGCTCTGATCATTTATCATTATATATATTTCGGTATTCAATATTAATATTGAAGAAAAGCACAGTTATAAAGTTACAAATCTTTATGATAATGAATGAATGAATTTATAGTCTTATTCGTTATCAAATGAACACAGTTATACACTTATTTCATTATGATAATGAAAGAATTATGATCTTATTTCATTATGATGATAAAATAAATTATGATCATGTACAATGGTCTATTATTTTATTGTCATAAATTTTTGTACTCGTGTTTGTTGATTATGATCTATATATATATATATATAGTAAAAAATATATATATGTCATTTTTTAGTAATAATGGATGAATTTATAAACTTATTTTATTATGATAATGAAAACAATTATAATCTTATATATATATATATATATTGTTATCCAAATTTATTAGTAATAAAAGATGTCATAAATATAAAGTTACAAATCTTTATGATAATGAATATAATTAAAATTCTATTTTGTTATCATAAAAATGTGGTCATTATGCTCTGATCATTTATCATTATATATATATATATATATATTTTGATGTTTAACATTAATAACATTACATAATTGTAAAGTTACAAATCTTTCTAATAATGACTGAATAAATTCATAATCTTATTTCATTGTTATAATGAATACAATTATAAACTTATTTCATTATGGAAAGGAAATAAATTATAATCTTATTTCATTATGATGATGAAAGAAATTATAATCATATATAATGTTATATTATATGGAGGTTAATTATTTTATGTTACAATTCAATGTTATAAAAGTCTTTACATAGAACATAGTAGACATTTTATAATTAAAATAGTTGTAGATAGTTTTAAATTCAAGGTCTCATAACTAGATACTTTTGTAAATCACCATTTATATATGAAGTCTTGGACCGTTGTCAATAATCCATACCATTTAACCGGTATATTTGTCATAGTTCTAAACTTTTGGCTTTGATTAGGCTTTGGTGCATGCATGGTACATGGAGTGATTAATTTCAGTAGATTATTAGTTATTTATAGATTTTCTTTATATCTTTGTAATGTAACTTTTGAATTCATTTAGAGGTGAGCAGCTGCAATTTATTTTATTTTATTAGATTTAATCTATTATTGGATATTTTTATTTAAATTTTGTTATAATGTTTTTTCTTTTTTAAGTCTCTGATGCAAAATTTGGTCTATTTCTAAAATTTTATGGGCCTAACCGCAGTTTTCAAATTTTTTAACTTACCAAATTCTTCAAAACAACTTCAAGTTAGCCACTAGCCTCGGTTTCAAGTGTGACAAATTTTTAGTATCATAGTATGGTTTTGAGTTCCTCGAAATTTTAATTTGTTGGGTTTCCTTTTAATGGAACTACTGAGAACTTGTATCATTTATACTGTGGGCTCCATGCATCAAACAATTATGCTAATGGTCTCATCCTTAATGGTTGTTAAACATTTGTTGATATTTTTGGTGTTCTATTGCCCAAGTTCAAATTTTCTTTGAGTTGAAAATTTATTGTCTTTATGTTGTCCATGCCGGTCATACCTTGATTGAGTGCGAACACCTATTGTTCCAAAAATTCTGTTTTTATACCGGGTTCATTGTGTTATGATATTGATTACTGTGGTCTGACATTCGTGCTTGTTGAGGCATTACATTCATTATTAATTATTTTGAGGGCCTGGGAATATTTGCAGTAACTATTTTTGTAGTATTTTCCTATCTTTCATGCCCTTTTTCTTCAATTCTTATCTTATCACATAATGGCATAAAAGTTTTTTCATTTCTGATGGATATCAATACTTTGTCTTAGTTCACTCAAATTGATAATTTGATTTTTTTTGTAAGACCCATAAAGGGTATTTAACTTTGGTTTTGGACATCCCTATCCCTCAATCTAGTTCTCATAGTTTCTTGTTGTGACATTGAACTACAAATGGATCTAGTAACAGGGTGTTTGTCAACATCATAGCTCAGGATTCGTTGAGGTTTATAATGATTTTTCATGATATTTGTTTTTCAATAATATAGTTACCACCTTTATAGTTCTATACGGTCTTTGTTAGAAGGAAATCACTGAATTTCATGTATAGTAAAGGAATGGAATTGTGGTTAAAGTGCAGTTTTCTAATTACTTGTATTTATTTTGAGAAATTTGAAATCATTGCTCATTGACTAGCACGGTCTTGACATTTTTTATATTTTGTTCTTTAGGAGGAAATATGATTATTTTGGTTAACAAGATTGACACATATGGGGCTAGAAAATTTAAAAGTCCATGTAAAGTCTAATGGATCATGTCACCTTATTTTTAACATAATGGTGAAAGCTTTTAGAGATTTTTTTCTTCCTTTTGTGGGGTGATAGAAATGTATTTGGCATGACCTAGTTGTAGGTGGATTGACTTGAGCTATATTAGTATTTATTTTTGGATCAATTGTCTTCTGGACTTAGAAGATTACATTTAGTATTTTAAGTTTGGAAGGAGCATGTTTGAAGCTAGCTTAACAATTCTTCATCTCTTGTATGATCTGGCATATGATCTTGACTATATGTTGGAGACTAGTTGGAGAAACTGCAGGTTTTTAGAGGCATTACTTTGTTGCATGATGACATATCAGAATTAAATTTATTAGCTTGGAGATTCCTTAATTTTGAGGATTAAGTTTACTAAATATATTTCGGTCACTTAATCTCTAATTCAAGAGTGGTTTGAGAGGTCTAGGTAGAGTTAAGATGGAGTGACATTTTTGTCATTTTAAAAGGGCATAATACTAGTAACATTAATGGTATGAAATGAGTGATCCTTATGGCTAATACCAGCCAAGTTGAAACTCACTATAAAGATTTAGTCTTTAGTTGAATCTACAGTATCCTGAATTAGTATGGGCATCTTGTGACCTGTTGGGTTCTTCTATTTTGGTTGTGTATAACACAGATTTGTGACATGGTTACCATATCATCATTCATATTGTTTAACTTATATGAATCATGAAGGATGTATTATTTTGAGATGCAATTTGCTGGCTTGATTTCTTTGTGCAGTTGAGATTTTTGGCATCTAATGTCATGCTTTTTCTTAAAATTTATGATCAATGTTTAGTTTTACAATTTTGTTTTTCATAGATGGCTTTTATGGAAAATGAAATCATTGACCTTAGCAACAATGATGCTGCAACCAAGTGAACTCAAATGCATGAAGAGATTTTCGTCAATCTTACAGCAGAACAGGTCGTTAAGGGAAATAGATATACCACAACTTTTACGAAAGCCGCATGGAAACGTATTCGAGAAGAACTATGTAAGCAAACCAAAAGGAACTATAGTGAGATGCAAGTAAGGAACAAGTATAATCTGTTAAAATAAAAGCAAAAGACCCTTAAGACGCCGTTGAAAGAGACTGGTATATTGGATATAATGCAGTGACTGGATAAGTAAGTGCAACTGATGAAGTGTGGGATAAACTTTGTAAGGTAAATCTGTATTCTTAGTAGTATTAGTTTTGTTTCCCTTAACTGGAGTTAGCAGTTCAATGACAATAAATTTATATGAAGTAGTTTCACAAGTCTGCGAAAAAATTTAGTTAAAAAGGTTGTCCCTTTTATGACAAGTTATGCTTCATTTTTTTGGAGACACTACTGCCATTGGCTCCTATGCACATCTTTCAGATAAAACTCCTTCATTTGCTATCCGAAAGTTCACTTAAGACTCATGAACCTAGTGTAGACATGACGCAGCTAAAAGGAAAAACAGCTCAGCCACCACCTCTAACTCTTGAAGTAGAAAGAAAATTAATTTTTCTTCAACTTCGGCATCTGCTTTGGAGGTATTTAGTGAATCTTCTAAGAGAAAAACCGAGATGTCGGAAAGATCAATAACAACTTCTTTATCTCATTACTTGGTAAAGGAGAATGTTAAAGCTTTGGATGACATTGAAGGAATTGATAGAGAAGCATATGCGAAAGCTATTAAAAAGTTTGAACAAGAGGTGTCGAGAGTAGTGTTTCTAGAGATGCCAGAACATAGAAGAAAAGATTGGGCCTTGAGTATGAAATGAAGAACATTTCGCTGAGATGAATATAGAAATAGATGGTTTACGTTTTGGAATTTACTTTTAATGATTTTTGACTATAGGTTGAAACTAAGTGATCTTTGTTTGCTACAGTTTAAGTTATTTCTTTTATTTCCTTATGTTTCCTTCAAGATTATTAATGCATTTTATTTTATTTGAATGATTATCAATTTAAATCTTTCTATATTTGAACAATTGTTTGTTTTTGTTAATTTGTGTATATGATATTGAATAGATCTATTAGTTCATATCAATACACTTAATAGATACTAATTTTTGGTGATTTAGGTGTCATTTTTTATAAACATTATCATTAAAATTTATGTGAAGCAAAACATCAACGACCTACAGGACAACTATAAAAGATTGTAGCATCAGAATGGAAGTGGGAATAGATAATTTTAGATTTTGTGGTTGGATTTACTAAAACCATAGTAAGACATGGTACTATATGGCTAATTGTGAACAGATCTGCACACTTTTTACGTATTAAGCTTAATAATACTTTGGAGCAGTCAGCTGAGTTATACGTTGCTCAAACAGTTAGATACCATGGAGTGCCAAAGTCTATTTTCTTCAATCATGATGGTAGATTTACCTCTATATTTTGGAAGAGTGTTATGTGTACTAGACTTGAAAAGAGGAAAGGACAAGAGACATTCACTAAAAGAGTTTTCTTATCACAACAGTTATCATGCTTCAATTGTTGTGGCCCTATATGAACCCCCCCCCCCACGGAAAGGGAATGTAGGTCTTTGAATCATTGGTATGAAATGCACGAGAAGAATTTATTGATCATAGATTTATTCAAAAGACCAAAAGAAGTGAAGTTAAGTCATTAACAAATAGAAACTGCCCAAAGTAGTCAAAAGAGTGATGACTGTATAAAACAAAGACATTTAGAATTCCTAGTTGGAAATTTGATCTTTCTCAAAGTAGTACTAAGGAAAAGAATGACGAGGTTTGGAAAGAAGGAAAAAAAAAAAAAAAACTAAGTCCAAGATATATTGGACCATATGAAATTTTTGAAGAAAGTAGGCAATGTCACTTACATATTGGCCTTGCCCTCTGAATTGACATCCATACACAGTATATTTCACATGTCAATGATGGAGAAGTATGTACTGGATTCATCATATTGAAGTTCAAAGGGAATTGCTACATGAAGAATCACCAATCTAGATTCTTACATGAGAAGAAAAAGAATTGAGAAACAAGAAAATACCAATTGTTAAGGTTCTTTGATGAAACCACAAATAGAAGAAGCAATTTGAGAACGAAAGGATGAGATAAGAAAGTACTATCTTGGATTATTCTAATTTTCGAGGACACAAAATTTTAAGAAGAGTAGATTGTAATGACCAATGAAATTCATTAATTTAAATCTAGAATTAATTCAGATTTAAATAATAAATTTTTCTTGATAAATTGTATTTTGTGTAATTATGATAAAAATGTGAATTATTTAAGAATAATATATATGTGCATTATGAATGCAAAATTTTTATGCAATATTGAGTATTTTAAATATGCAAATTTTGTGAGTTGAATTACTCAAAAATTTGTAAAAAATACTCTTAAAATTAAATTTATGTCACATTAATTACAATTTTTGTGATGTAAATTTATGAAGAAAAATATGATAATTTAAGAAGAAAGTTATGCCATAATTCTATACAATATAGAAATTCTCCATTAGCAAGTTAGATTAACTGATCAAAATTTTGTGTCTACAATTCATTAGTTGGTGAATACAGTGTAAAATAACACACATTGGTAAAAGAGTACATAGTATAATAAAATGGTACTGATAAAGTACAAACATAAATATAAAAAATACTATGATAGGGAATGATCAGTATGGGAAAAGGGGAGTCAGTGTAATTTTAAATTGTTAAAGATAATATCTATAAAAAATTCTACACTAACAATATACAAAAAATATATGTAGTGTAAATTTATATTGTGTAAAAAGGTTGTAGGACCCACTTAATTTAACAAAAGTGGTTGAAATTTTGCCACCCATCCCATGGATTCCATAGCTATGGATGGAGGAGACAAGTTTTTAATTCAATTTTAGCCCAAAAGTCACAAAAATTGCAAAAAAGTCCAAAAGGAAAGCTTTTTTAAAAAAGAAATGGTGGTCAAAGTTTGTAAAAAAAATCTCTCTTTCTTTCCCTAACTACTTGAAGCCACTAAACCCATTCTTCAAAATTTTCTTTTTTTGTCAAGAAAACAACTTTCAATCAAGTGTAAAGTTAAAATCAAGTTAAACAAGTTACTTTTTCAAGATAAACCCTAGTTTTCCTTCATTTTTTAGAGTTTTTCTTATGGTTTTTGAGGGCACTTTGATAGGATTTTTGTTATAATTCATGTCATGAAAAGCTTGCTGGGGACAAGCCAATTTGTGGAAGCACAAGCTCACTAAAAGTTTTGGTAAATCTTGAACTTTACTTTGAAGTTTTGTTATTTTTTTAAAACTTTGATTGTATTTGGGACTTGATGGGGACTATGACATGTTAAAAGGACATTATGGCATGATTGTATGGCTTGATTTGTGTTTGATGATGGGGTTAGCTTGGTTGAAATTAAGGTTTTTGTGTTTAAAAACTAAGTTTAAAAAACTCTACTCCAAAAAACAAAATTTTGAGGTTTTTACTTAAAGTTGTGGTTTTATGTGATTTTTGGGCAATTTAATATCTGAAAAACTACTATTTCTACCCAAAATAGTGGGGTAAAAACTGTTATGAACATAGTTTTTCTTGAAATAACATAGGGGTAAAATTTCAAAGATTTTGATTCTAGGGGTAATCTTGAAACATGGCTAGAAACCTCACTATACAATACAAATTTCAGAAAATTTAAAGCATAAAAGTTATAGAACCCATCAAAACTGTTGACCATTGTGGATAGTCTATAAAAATTACTCTCGATTTGTGAGATACGAATTTTATGAATTATAATCACAAAATTTTGAAATGTGTGATAAAAAGGAAAACAGGAAAACATTTTGAAACTTGAAGAATGTGACCTAGGGACTTTAGAGAGTTTTAATCTTAACGGCGTAAAATGATTGGTTTTGGTCTCAGGGGAAAAATTGTCGCAATTTTTATGATTGGGATTAAAAATGCAAAACTATTGTTAATTTTTTCCACCCAAAAAGAAAACCAACTGTAATGCCCCTATGTGGGGGTTAGCAGTAGTGAATAAATAAAAATAAACTTAAATTCAATAATATTTAAATCAATTAAACAATGCCCATGGGTCTTTAAACAAGAATAAAAATAAAAATAAATATTTAAAATACAAACCACAGTCTTTAGTGTAGCACCAAATATTTAAAATACAGTCATCATCACCATAGTACAATTCTCAAATAACTTAACACAACCATCATAAAAATAGTACAAATCTTACTTATTCTAGATGAGTTACAAATAAACAAAATCTTTAAACATGAAAACAGCAATGTTGTTGCCTATTCCTCACTAGATAAGTTGTACTGAGTTCCACCTGAGATATGTAAATATGATAGAGATGAGCATCGACATGCCCAATAGGGAAAAACTATCACTCATCTTGAGGTTTTATTCATTACCACATTAATACTGCATATTTAGTTAATTTACATTATGTTTCAGATTATGAGGTTCATTATGATCATATACCGTGGATACCATAGTTAATCATTACCAAGTTTCACACTTATACATATATAATACTACAATTCATCATTATTCCTAGATATCTACATTAATAAAGTATCACTTAACTTATCAAAACCCAAATGGGCGCGCTTGGCCACACTCCAAACATTCCGAGAGTGTTCCGGTGAGGGGACATCAAGTCCTGAGTCCTCACCTAGTCGATTCTTATATAGTGTGTTCTAGGACTTTCGACCCAAGGGAGCGTCATCACCTCTCTCTTATTTTACCTTTTAGGGTATTCGTGCCTAAGGACGTAACCGCCACCCTCTTCACGTCTTACCGTTTCTCAATATTCAATCATTATTTATAAAGTCAATTTTCCTAACCATGCTTCCCAATTTATAACAACATATGTTAATTTATTATGTTCCTCGCTAATCAATACAGGGCGAGTTTATATCATAGTTTTATATGTGATTCTCATATAATAGCAGTTCAACATAGATACATATATCTTATGCTAAAACAATCAATTTTAATTCCATAAAAACCTCACAAAAGATGTGTAATAGAATCCCTACCTTCTAAGCTTCTCAACAATCTTTTAATCTTGAAATTAATTAACGTAAGCTCCACACACCCTTGATCCTAAGGCATGCATAAGGACAATTTAAAACTAAAGCACAACATATAACCACATCCATAAATGAATTATGTGTAAATCTATCTCACTAATGTGCCATTAAGTTTTTATGTAATTTCTTTTTAAATACCAAAGTAAACAATTTTTATCCTACACACAATATAAAATACCTACAAGTAATCTATATATTTTAGTCTCTAATAAGATTCATAAATTACTTAGGATAGTGTTGGAAAGGTTGCAAGACATTAAGGGATTAGAAGGTGTGCAAAGTTGGGTTCTTAGTTCAAGTTAACAGCTGGAATACCATGGCAAACTAGTTGTATACTTTTGCAAAAAGTTGGGTTCACTATCTACAATTAACACATGGGTTAACAGATGGTTTATTTAAGGTAGACGGATGGTATACTACCACTGGTAGGTTTACTAGTTTCCAATCCGAGAATTAAAAAATTCATAAAAAATAAAATACAACTCCAATTTAAGCTTATGATAGCTCGTTGGAAAGCTTAGGATGTCTACTTTTTAAATATGCAAACCAATTTACAAAATTCATTTTCATCAAATCCCAGAATTTCAAGAAAGAGTCACTACCCATAGAGGTATTACAAAGTTTATGGAATGTCATGTTTTTCTTTAACTCAAAGCATATTATCCTTGTTCAAAATCTCAAAATCATTCCAAAATATGCAGCATGTATTATATAATCATAATGAACATATTCTCATAAGTTTTATACCAAAATCATCATCAAATCATATCTCTAGCTTTTCTTGCAAATAATGAGAAAAACTTGCGTAAGTTTGCTCTTCAAGCTTAAAACTTTAAAGCATTAACCATAGAGCTATGGAAACTAGTTCTAAACATTCCTAACATGTTTCTAACATTGTTGTCAAACCAAAATAAAGGTTGGTTGTGGGTTTTAACTCAAGACTCAAGTTCTTGTTCATAAATGCTCAAATATGCATGTTAACATAACTAGAAATTTGCATGAACTTGGAACACAAAAATCATGCATTAAACATGGAGAAAAACACATAATAAAAACCAAGTTTGAATTAAAGAAAACCTACCTAAAAACTCCTTTGAAAAGCACCAAAGTTTGGATTAAAATAAAACTTGAATTGACTCTAAAATGGCTTCAAACATGGCTGGAAATTATAGTTGCCTTGGTTACAAAGAGAGCTTTATGCTCTATGTCTTAAGTTAAAAATTGAAGTAAGAAAGGGAGAGAATGAGAAACTAGAGAAGAGGTGGTGATAGCTAAATAAAAAGATATCAAAATAATTGGGAAGAAGGGGAAGTTACTAGGAAAGTTGTGAGAAGAAACAAAGGAGCATTAAAAGAAAATATTAACTTGTCTCCTATGGAGATTTTTAGCAAATAATGCCATCATAATTGAGGGGACAAATGAAGTAAGTTGTGGAAGAAGATGAAGGAAGCATTAAAAAGGTGGTTGTGAAAATATATCAATGTCTCATAGTAGTTGAGGTAAATTGATTCCATGTCTCCTTCGGAGACCTTTAGCCAAATGCGAAGGAGGCTACTTAATTAAGCATTAATATAGGGGGACAAGGTTGGTAGAAGTAGGTGATAGGTAGGTTTTAAATATTTACTATGGAGACTTGGTAAAAATGCTAAAGTGACATTTTATTCATATAATTTTACAAAAATCATACCCGTTAAAATAACGGGCGTTACAGCTCTCCCCTCCTCTAAAAATTTCATCCCTAAAATTTTGTACACTGATTACAATGTTAAAACAAATGTGGATACTTCTCTCTCATTTCAGATTCAAGTTCCTATGTGGCTTCCTCCACATCATGATGTTGTCACATCACTTTCACTAGAGGAATTTCATGTTGATGTAATATTTTTATTTCACAATCCAGTATCTGAATTGGAACTTCTTCATAGGTCGTATCTCCCTGAATTGGTATATCTGTCCACATGATCACATGTTAAGGGTCAGATTCATACTTCCTTAACATCGATACATGGAATACATTATGTACATGAGACAATTGTGGGGGTAGGTCTAACTGGTATGCTAGCGTTCCAATGTGTTCTACAATCTCAAACGGTCCCATATACCTTGGTGCTAACTTTCCTTTAACACCAAATCGAGATACACCTCGTTTTGTTTTCACCTTCAAGAACACAAAATCTCCAACCATGAACTCTAAAGGTCGTCTCCTCTTATCTACATAACTCTTCTGTCGACTTTGAGCTATCTGAAGACGTTCACAAATAATCAAGATCTTGGCCATTATCTCTCTGATAAACTGAGGCCCAAGTTCAAGTCGTTCTTCCTTTTCAGCCCAACATAATAGAGATCTACAAGGCCTACCATACAAAGCCTTATATGGAGCCATTCTAATACTCGTCTGGTAACTGTTGTTGTACGCGAACTCAACATATGGCAGCTGTGCAGCCCAATTGGTTCCAAAGTCTAGTACACAAGCTCGAAGCATATCCTCGAGAATTTGAATGACACATTCAGATTGTCCATCTATTTGAGGATGAAAGGCCGTACTGAAATTCAGTTGTGTTCCCAAAGCTTTTTGCAACCCTTTCTAGAACTTTGATGTAAAACGTGTATCCCTATAAGAGGCTATTGACATTAGTGCACCATGCAATGTTACTATCTTCTCCACATGCAATTGGCATAATTTTGAGACATTGTAACTAGTTCTGATTGGGATGAAGTGGGCTGTTTTAGTTAAATGATCCACAATTACCCAAACGGCATCATGCCCCATTTGAGTCTTAGGAAATCCAGTAACAAAGTCCATTGTTACATGATCCGACTTCCATTCTGGAATAGGTAAGCTCTTCAACTCGCCTCTAGGCTTTTTATGTTTTGCTTTAACCTGCTGACATGTCATGCACTTAGAGACAAAGGTTGCTACATCTCACTTCATTCCTCGCCACCAGTATTGTCATTTTACATCCATATACATTTTAGTGCTTCTATGATGAATAGCAAACTTTGAATGGTGTGCCTCATCTAGCACCGCATGCCTGAGATAGGGATCCTCGGGAACAACTAACCTCCCTTTGTAAGTAAGAATCCTTCTAGCTCAATCTGCCATCCATCCAGTTGTTCACCATTTTGTATTTGTTCCTAGACCATATGTAATCCTTCATCGTACCATTGTCCTTGTTTTACTTGCTGGATTAATGTAGGGGTTGCTATCACATTGAATAGGAAAGCTCTTTCATCATCTTCATAATATTGTAAGTTGAAGTCGGCGATGGTGATGACTCACCTCCAATCTTCCAATGCTAGACTGGCTATAATTTCGTTGTTCTTATGACTTAGAGCATCCGCCACTGCATTTGCTTTTCCAGGATGGTATTGGATATTAAAGTCATAATCCAACATATACTCAGTCCATCTCTGTTGTCTTAGGTTGAGGTCCTTTTGAGTAAACAAATATTTCAGACTTTGATGATCCATATAAAGCTTGAACTTTACACCATATAGATAACACCTCCAAATCTTAAGTGCAAAAACCATAGCAGCTAACTTAAGATCATGTGTGGGGTAGTTCCTCTCTTGGGGTTTCAACTGACGTAAAGCATAGGCAACTACTCATCCATGCTACATTAGTACACAGCCTAAACCATTTCCTAAGGCATCAGTGTATACTGTGTAAGGCTCCTCGTTGTTAGGTATGATCAACACAGGTGCACTAGTGAGTCTTCGCTTCAGCTATTCGAATGCTTCTTCACATTTATCGTCCCATACGAACTTGACATTCTTCCTTGTGAGTCTTGTCAATGGAGAAGCAATCTTTGAAAAATTCTCTACAAAGCGTCGATAGTATCTACCTAATCTAAGGAAACTTTGGATCTCTGACACGTTCTTCGGTCATTCCCAATTTAGCACCACTTCAATCTTGGATGGGTCCACTGAGATGCCTTCTTCAGAGACAACGTGCCCAAGGAACTTGACCTTTGTCATGCAGAAGTCACATTTCTCTCTCTTTGCATAAAGACCGTGTTCTCTCAACGTCTGTAGATCAATCCTCAAATGCTCAGCATGTTCTTCTTCAGTTTTAGAATAGATCAAGATATCATCTATGAAGACAATGATAAATTGATCTAAGTACGGTCGGAAGACACAATTCATCAAGTCCATGAAAGCTGCTGGTGCATTGGTTAACCCGAAAGGCATGACAAGGAACTCAAAATGACCATAGCGAGTTCGAAAAGCCATCTTTGGAATGTCTTCTTCCCTTATCTTCAGTTGTTGATATCCAGATCGTAAGTCAATCTTTGAGAAGTAGCGAGATCCTCCTAACTGATTGAACAACTCGTCAATTCGGGGTAGAGGATACTTGTTCTTGATAGTCAGTCGATTAAGCTGGCGATAATTAACACAGAGCCTCAACAATCCAACATGTTTCTTCACAAAAAGCACTGGGGCTCCCCAAGGTGATGTACTTAATCAAATAAATCCTTTTTCCAGTAATTTGTAACTGCTTCCTTAATTCCACCTTCTCAGTAGGTGCCATTCGATACAGAGCAATAGAAACAGGCGCTGTTCCTGGGATTAAGTCAATGATAAACTCGATTTCTCTATCAGGTGGAAGTCTGGGCAATTCATCTGAAAAAACATCTGAAAATTCATCCACCATAAGAGTATGAGAGGATGGGCCGCTCCTCTTTAGTTCTCCCTTTGAAGCAAAGATTGTCCCAAGATTGGTGAAATTCCTTCGTCCTCCAATACAAGTCTTTAGCACCAAGGCTGGTGTCACTGTTCCTATCTTTGCCTAAAATTTGATGACTTGTCCATTCTTGGTGAACAAAGAGACATGTTTTCTATGACAATCTACTATTGCCTGATATTTAATTAGCCAATCCATCCCTAGGATTATATCAAACTCTGTCATAGTTATTACATATAGGCCAACAGATAGTTTATGTTCTCCTATAACAATACACACTGATTTATAAATTATGGATACTTCAGCTACCCCACCCATTGGTGTACTAAGGGTTAGTGATGAACTACATGTCTCAGTTTCTAATTGCAGTATGGAAGCAAATAACATAGATATAAATGAATGAGTGGCACCAGTGTCAAACAATACATGAGCCCAAGAATGAGACACGTGAATCATACCGTCTACAACGAAGTGATCAACCTGCTTTGTTTGTCCAGCTGTAGCTGTAATTGCATAAGCTTGTGCTGGTGCTTTCCCCTTATCACTCTTTCCTCGGTTTCCTTGGCTATCACTAGCCTTATTATTATTTCTCCCAAGAAAATGTGGCCTTTGATTCATTGAACCTTACAGAGTCGGTTGAAAATTATGATTGGCATAGAAATTGGAGCCTTGTGGTCACTGTTGGTAGTTGTACTGAGGCTGGAACGCTCGAGATTGAGTTACTGAGACTTGGGAAGCTGGAGTGTTTTGCTGAGGTGCTCCTTGGTTTTGACTCCCTCCCTATATAGTGGAGCCAAAATGACTTCTTTGTGGCCTTGGTGCAAAGGATGATTGTGCAGGGCAGTTAGGGCAGTTCCTCCTCAAATATCCCACTTGTCCATAGTTATGACAAGCATAAGGCTGGAAACGACCGCTGCCAGAAGATCTACCACCAATAGTCACTCCACTATGCTGCGTGACCTGCCCTTGTGACTTTTTCTTCTTGTTTATCTTCCTTTGACACCCACCAGAGCCCTTATATTCTCCATAGGAGTTATTTAGTTCTATCTCTGCCCGCTGTGCCATGGCAACAAGTTCAAGAAAATCTGTTGATGGGACAACAGCTATCATTTGTCTGATTTTTGATCTCAGGTTATTTCTAAATTTCTCGTATCTTGCCATTGGATCCGATACAGCTCTAGGATTGTAGTGAGATAATTCTATGAATCGAACATGGTATTCAGCAACTATTGTATCTCCCTGCACCAGGTTTTCGAATTCTCACATCATTGCTTGCCTATGACTCTGAGGAATATAAGTGTTACAAAATATGATTTCGAACTGCTCCCATGTGAGGTTCGACACGTCATAGTCATATTTCTAAAGATCCCACCATTCTTCGGCTTTACCCTCAAATATATATGTTGAAAAGCCAACCCAATATTCCTATGGAATCCTTAAGGTATCCAACTTATTTTTAACCGCCTTTAGCCATTGTTCTGCTATGACCAGATTGGGTTCTCTCCTAAATGCAAGGGGTTTCTACTTCATGAACTCCTTTAGCAGGGTCAAATGTCGTTGCTCAAGATCAAGAGCCTCCGCAGGTCTTTGCACATTTTGCAAGGCTTGAAGAATTTGTCCTAGATTATTCACCTCTCGTGCAGCTGGTTGAGGCTGAGCTGCCCGTCTAGATTGCTCAACTTCTTGAGCTTGTTCCATCAGTTTAGGTTGCTCAAGTTCTTGAGCATGTTCGACCAGTTGTGACTGCTCAAACGATTGCACTTGACGTCTTGGCGGCAAAGTTTCTACTGGCTGCGCAAATTAACCAAGATTAGTACCGAATGATGATGACGTTAATACTTAACTTTAAAACCATTTTAAAAGATTAATTTTTAAGGTGATGCTACACCCTCTAGGTTAACCTAACTTAGGCTCTGATACCAAAAATTCTGTAATGCCCCTATGTGGAGGTTAGCAGTATTGAATAAATAAAAATAAACTTAAATTCAATAATATTTAAATCAATTAAACAATGCCCATGGGTCTTTAAACAAGAATAAAAATAAAAATAAAAATAAATATTTAAAATACAAACCACAGTCTTTAGTGTAGCACCAAATATTTAAAATACAGTCATCATCACCATAGTATAATTTCCAAATAACTTAACACAGCTATCAAAAAATAGTACAAATCTTACTTATTCTAGATGAGTTACAAATAAACAAAATCTTCTAACGCAAAAACAACAGTGTTGTTGCCTATTCCTCGCCAGATAAGTTGCATTGAGTTCCACTTGAGAGATGTAAATATGATAGGGATGAGCATCGACATGCCCAACCATCACTTACCTTGAGGTTTTATTCATTACCACATTAATACTGCATATTTAGTTAATTTACATTATGTTTCAGATTATGAGG
The DNA here is from genome assembly GCA_946598075.1 of Artocarpus hirsutus. NCBI lineage: Eukaryota > Viridiplantae > Streptophyta > Magnoliopsida > Rosales > Moraceae > Artocarpus > Artocarpus hirsutus. Next base: position 8,415 of record CAMOHE010038681.1, on the reverse strand, counting down.
TTCATTATGATCATATACCGTGGATACTATAGTTAATTATTACCGAGTTTCACAATTATACATATATATAATATTATAATTCATCATTATTCCTAGATATCCACATTAAATAAAGTATCACTCAACTTATCGAAACCCAAATGGGCACGCTTGGTCACACTCCAAACATTCCGAGAGTGTTTCGATGAAGGGACATCAAGTCCTGAGTCTCACCTAGTCGATTCTTATACAGTGTGTTCTGGGACTTTCGACCCAAGGGAGCATCATCACCTCCCTCCTATTTTACCTTTTAGGGTATTCGTGCCCAAAGACGTAACTGCCGCCCTCTTCACGTCTCACCATTTCTCAATGTTCAATCATTATTTATAGAATCAATTTTTCTAACCATGCTTCTCAATTTATAACACCATATGTTAATTCATTATGTTCCTCGCTAATCAATATAGGGCGAGTTTATGTCATAGTTTCATATGTGATTCTCATATAATAGCAGTTCAACATAGATACATATATCTTGTGCTAAAACAATCAATTTTAATTCCATAAAAACCTCACAAAAGATGAGTAATAGAATCCCTACCTTCCAAGCTTCTCAACAATCTTTCAATCTCGAAATTAATTAACATAAGCTCCACACGGCCTTGATCCTAAGGCGTGCATAAGGACAATTTAAAACTAAAGCACAACATATAACCACATCCATAAATGAATTATGTGTAAATCTATCTCACTAATGTGCCATTAAGTTTTTATGCAATTTCTTTTTAAATACCAAAGTAAACAATTTTTAACCTACACACAATGTAAAATACCTACAAGTAATCTATATATTTTAGTCTTTAATAAGATTCATAAATTACTTAGGATAGTGTTGGAAAGGTTGCAAGATATTAAGGGATTAGAAGGTATGCAAAGTTGGGTTCTTGGTTCAAGTTAGCAGCTGGAATACCATGGCAAACTAGTTGTATACTTTTGCAAAAAGTCGAGTTCACTATCTACAATTAACACATGGGTTAACAGGTGGTTTACTTAAGGTAGACGGGTGGTATACTACCACTAGTAGGTCTACTAGTTTCCAATCTGAGAATTGAAAAATTCATAGAAAATAAAATAAAACTCTAATATAAGCTTATGATTGCTAGTTGGAAAGCTTAGTATGTCTACTTTTTAAATATGCAAACCAATTTACAAAATTCATTTTCATCAAATCCTAGAATTTCAAGAAAGAGTCACTGCCCTAGAGGTATTACAAAGTTTATGGAATGTCAAGTTTTTCTTTAACTCAAAGCATATTATCCTTGTTTAAAATGTCAAAATCATTCCAAAATATGCAGCATGCATTATATAATCATAATGAACATATTCTCATAAGTTTTATACCAAAATCATCATCAAACCATACTCTAGCTTTTCTCGCAAATAATGAGAAAAACATGCGTAAGTTTGCTCTTCAAGCTTAAAACTTTAAAGCATTAACCATAGAGCTATAGAAACTAGTTCTAAACATTCCTAACATGTTTCTAACATTGTTGTCAAACCAAAATAAATGTTGGTTGTGGGTTTTAACTCAAGACTCAAGTTTTTGTTCATAAATGCTCAAATATGCATGTTAACATAACTAGAAATTTACATGAACTTGGAACAAAAAAATCATGCATTAAACATGGAGAAAAACACATACTAAAAACCAAGTTTGAATTAAAGAAAACCTACCTCAAAACTCCTTTGAAAAGCACCAAATTTTGGATTAAAATCAAACTTGAATTGACTCTAAAATGGCTTCAAACATGGCTGAAAATTATAGTTGCCTTGGTTGTGAAGAGAGCTTTATGCTCTATGTCTTAAGTTAGAAATTGAAGTGAGAAATGGAGAGAATGAGAAACTAGAGAAGAAGGTGGTGATGGCTAAATAAAAAGATATCAAAATAATTGGGAAGAAGGGGAAGTTACGGGGAAAGTTGTGAAAAGAAACAAAGGAGCATTAAAAGAAAATATTATCTTGTCTCCCATGGAGATTTTTAGCAAATAATGCCATTATAATTGAGGGGACAAATGGAGTAAGTTGTGGAAGAAGATTAAAGAAGCATTAAAAAGGTGGTTGAGAGAATATATCAATGTCTCCTAGTAGTTAATGTAAATTGATTCCATGTCTCCTTCGGAGACCTTTAGCCAAATAAGAAGGAGGCTACTTAATTGAGCATTAATGTAGGGGGACAAGGTTGGTAGAAATAGGTGATAGGTAGGTTTTAAATATTTACTACGGAGACTTGGTAAAAATGCTAAAGTAATATTTTATTCATATGATTTTCAAAAATCATACCCATTAAAATAACGGGCGTTATACCAACGCCTTCTTTTCTCTGTACTGTTGCAAATAAGCAAGGAAATCTACGTTTTTAACTAGAACAAGTACGAAAAACTCTAAGGCTATCAGGGGTAAAATTGTCATTTTTTAAGAAAACGCTCCAATCAAACCCAAAACGTCGAAAATAGAAGAACACCTCTTGATGGGAATTTCTCCATATTCCGTTAATGATGGAAAGACAACATGAGATAAGAGAAAAATTAGTTTTGTTATGTTTGGGTGTTTAAGAAAAAACCAAATTATGATTAGATTAAGAGTTTAAATATCAAATTTCTAATATCAACAAGTAGTCGGTAACAAACAAGTTTGCTCATCATGCAATATTGTCCATGTAGGACACTTAAGTAGGTAATAGAGGAACAAGAACTTGGTTAATGCTATGCTAATTCCAAGGAAGTTCAAATCCCACTATAGTGTAGAATCAAAGCTTTTTTTTAAATAAAATGTGTTAATTATATCCTTAATTAATTGTAGTTATTTTGCACTTATTAAAGTTATTTAAGCATCATGTATGGTATGTCACCATAATAAATGAACTGGTAAAATGATACACTAGAAAAAATAAGTGTCATAATAAAGAATGATATTATGATCTCAATGTTACGATGATCTTGTACATATGGTATGAACACTTGGGCTCATTGTTTAAGGAAAGATTAAGAGAATGAATAATTAAAGTTCATAAGTAAGCATAAACGGACCATGCATATGAATAGGAAATTGTTTTGTGGGCTATGTTTGGACTTACTAAGCAATAAATGGACCTAGTTTATTTCATATTATAGGAAATCTAGCCAAGAGGATGGAATACAATTATTGTTGAGGTGGCAATGGCAAATGAGCAAAAGCAAAGTCAAGAGTATAATGACTGCTGCAAGATTATTTCTGTTATGAATTAAATGTTTTAAAATATGTTATTTAAAGTAAAATTATTTAATTACTATGATTTGAAATGTAAGTAGACCAAATATTACATATATTATTTGGAAAAGATATGTTATCGAAAAAGGTTTACATATGTTAAAAGTATTTCATATGTAAAAAATGTCAAAACCCGCCTTTTTCGGGCTGTGGTTTAACGCTTTCTTACTTACGTACCTATGAAAAACTTGGAATTTTTTTTGTGAATAAATATATTTATTGTACATACAAACTGAAATTTCTTTTATAATTATATGCATAATTACACATGCAATTTTCTTTTTTTAAAACAACATTTACTTAGAATATCCAAAAGAGGTTTTCTCTCACATAACTATACTATCTCATTTATACATCAAGATCCAAAATGACTTAAAATACATAGCAACTAGAACACTTCTGTGGCGGTATCCGAATTTTGATCTACACATTGCTCATATTCCCTCGCCAGCTCATCAGTATGTTCATTCTGACTTTCTAGAGGAAATTCTTACAGCATGAAATAACTAGGTGAACTTATGCTCAGTAGGTCCAAACATAGCCCACATAACTCTTATGCTAATATGCATGATCCATTTACGTTTTCTTATAAACATTCCTTATTCTTGTTATATCTTTTCTTTCATTAGGGCCCAAGTGCTCGTACCATATGTGCACATAGGTCTTCGTAACACCGAGATCATAACATAGCTTTAACTTTAAACTCCCCTTTACTTCGGGAGTCGATACGACACTCTCCTTAGTTCTGGTGTTTCATTTACCAGTCCAGTTATTTTGGTTATTATACCATGCATGACAATATACGTACATACTATGTGCAAAACATTTACACTTCTCAACTGTACAGCACACGTAAGCACATTCCCATAATTACGCTATACCCTTAAACCTACTCTTTCATACTGTAGGTGGGTTTAAAACTTACTTGTTTTTGCTGCTACAGGGATAGTCTCCATGTTCTTTGTTACACGTCTAGTGACCTGTTTGGCCAATTATATCATTACTAGCCAAATCATCACTATTTAACTATACATACATAAGGTATACTTTTCGATTACCTAAAGTTCAATTGTCCTCTCATTTCATTCCGATCTTATAGCTTCTATATAAAATAGAAATTCTTAATAAGGTCGTTTATCTCTAACTTATACGTTTTGGGGTTCGTACAGCTTTTTTTATGAAAAATGACTTTTTTGCCCTTGATGAGCCGCCTTGAATTCCTAGGCCCGATTAGCTAATTTAACGTGAAACATTGCTTATTAGTGTGAAAACAAGTGTTCAGGGCATTGGGTTACTAGTTTGCGATAAAAGCCCAAGTTAAACAAAACTTTACAATTTTACCCTTGTTTGAAAATTTTTGACAATTTTGCCCCCAAGATCAAAAATAATCTTTTTAAACCATTAGTCCCCATTTTTCAAGAGCATCAAATTTACTCAAAGTGGCATACCCTAATTCTTTTTGTAAAATGAAATTTTTTGCCCCTAAAAAATTTTTTCTAACTTTAACAATTTTTTGTAAAATTTATATCTCACAACCAAAGGAGATATTCGATGAACCGCTCGCAATTTTAATAGTTTCATCGAGATCTACAACTTTTGTGTTTTAACTTTTTTAAAATTCCCACTGGAAAGGGGAGTTTTTCCCTTTTTTTGAATTCTTCCAAGAACAAGAATTTTTTTTGCAATTTGGTCCCTAGGGAAAATTTTGTAAAAATTGACTTTAAATGGCACTCTAGCCACTGCTTATGTAGTTTTATTACCTTCTCAAACAATTTTCATGCTAAATCACTATTCTTTTTCAAAACTAACCTCAAATTTGCAAAATTTCCCTTTTTTCACCAAATGACCCCTTTTAACATTTAAACCCCAATTTCAACAACACAACCATATCTTATACCATGCACACAAACAATCAAACCATAAACTTGCTTAAATACCCATATGCACCTTTGAAATAATCAAAATCCAAACAAAACCAAATAAACTTTAAATTTAAAAAGTTAAACTTACCAAAAGAGGATTGATGATCTTAGCTTTCTAGGGGCTTCTTTGAATCCTTTTTTTTTCCCTCTTCCTAGGCATATTCATATAAGAAAATATAGTCACAATACCCTTCCAAACCGAGAAGAAAATTTGAGCAAAAGTATGGAATTTTACCTTGAAAATATGAAAAACCTTGATTTTTGAAGCTTCAAACTTGGTTGAACGAGGTTTTGGTGAGAATTTTGATTTGAGAAAATTTAAGAGGGTGGAACGAGGGGCTGCCGAAGTGGGAGGTGAAGGAATAAAAAAAAATTGCCACTTTTTAAGTCTTTTAATTAAGACTTATCCACTCTTCTTTTTTTCTTTTTTTTTTTAATTGGCCAAGTGGCTTTAGGTGATTGGGCCACCTTTTAAGGTGTGATGGCCCAATAGGAACTCATGGGGTGTCCACGTTGTGGTCCCCAAAAATCTCACACAGTGTAATTTTTCACCACATAGTATTTTTCTTATATCATTGAGGTGAAACCGTTGGAAAACATATTCTTGAACTGTGTTAAGTAACCTACCTATTCTTTGGTTCACTTTTGGAGTCAAAACACAGTATTTCTTGTATCTGTGTTTTTACTTTAGTAGTGTACTTACACTACGTTGAACCCCTTTTATGTTGTTTTAGGGTTTTAGCATACTTTTCTACTTTATTAGATCTTAATCACCCATTAATATATACCATAATATCATAATTAATTGTGATATAAAATTTGTTTCATAGATATTATTTACAAATTTTTAAGCTTTTAAGCTCACAAAATCTGTGTTTGGTAATATCCAACATCGTGTCAAGTTTGTTGTAAAATTTCCTACTAATATTGTTTATTATTTATTATTGTAATTTTTACAAAAAGCCGATTTATAAGGGTGATTTCATTAATTAAATCCAATTAAATATTGGATTTTATTAATGCATTTCCCTTGGTCATTACAACCTACTCTCCTTAAAAATTTTCATCCCTAAAAATTAGAACAATTTCGAGTAGACTCTCCTCATTTCATCTTCTCGTACTCAGGTTGCTTCTTCCACTTGTTGGTTATGCCATAAAACTTTAACAAGTGGTATCTTTTTGTTTCGTAACTCCTTCTCTTCTCAAGCCAAGATTTGAACTGGTTTCTCCTCATAGGACAGATTCTCTTGCACCTCAATAGGCTCATGCTGAAGTATATGTGAGGGATCAGGTATGTATTCTTTTAGCATGGATACATGGAATACATTATGTACCGATGCCATTTCAGGGGGGTAAAGCTAACTTGTAAGCCACGTTGCCTACTCTTTCTAGGATTTCAAATGGTCCAATGTACCTTGGACTAAGTTTTCCTTTCTTCCTGAATCTTACTACCCCTTTCATTGGCGTTACCTTTAAAAAGACCAGGTCTCCTACTTGAAACTCTGAAGGTCTTCGTCATCGGTCTGCATAATTCTTTTGCCAACTAAAAACAGTTTCCATTCATTGATGGATCAACTTTTTATATCTTCTGTTGTTCTTTGAACAAAATCAGTGGTCGATAATGCCTTTTCTCTAGTTTCATACCAATGCAAAGGTGACCTACATCTTCTTCCATATAGAGCTTCATATGGAGCCATACCTATGGAGGTTTGATAACTGTTGTTGTATGCAAATTCAATCAGAGGAAGCTTTTTATTCCATCCTTCTTTGAAATCTAGCACACAGGTTCTTAATATATCCTCTAGAGTTTGGATGGTCCTTTCCGACTGACCATCCATCTGAGGGTGGAAAGCTGTACTGAAAGTCGGCTTTGTTCTCATTGCTTGATGAACGCTCCTCTAAAACTTAGAAGTGAATTGACCATCACGATTAGAGATGATGGATTTTGGTACTCCATGGTATCTAACTATTTGATCAACATATAATTCAGCTAACCGTTCAACAGAACTACTAAGTTTAATGGGTAAAAAGTGCACAGATTTGGTCAGTCTATCCACAATTACCCATATGGCATCGTGTCCTCCCGTAGTTCTAGGTAATCCGGTCACCAGATCCATGGTTATTTGGTCCCATTTCCATTCTAGAATCTCAATCTTTTGCAGCTCACCTGTTGGCTGCTGGTGTTCAGCTTTCACCTTTTGACAAGTGAGACATTTACTGACAAATCATGTGGCAACATTCTTCATTCCATGCCACCAATAATGTTCCTTCAAGTCCGCATACATCTTGGTAGCTCTTGGATGAGCAGCATACAGTGTCTCATGAGCTTCTTCTAGTATTTGCTTATTTAGTTCTTCATCATTAGGAATGCACAATCTATTCTTATATCCAAGAATACCATCTTCCAAGATACTAAACTCTGTTTCCTTGTTTTCAAGAACTTCATTTTTATGAGTAACGAAGAATCTGCTTCTTGTCATTCCTTCAAGTTCTCTAGGAGGGTTGGTCGAAATGATAAATCAGCTAATCTTCTTATGACCACCTCTATTCCTGCTTCCATAAACTCTTTTTGAAGAGATCTTGGTATCAATGGCATCATTGCACGCGAAGACGTTACTCTACAACTGAGGGCATCGGCCACTCGGTTAGCCTTTCCTAGTTGATATAAAATTTCACAGTCGTAGTCTTTCACTAACTCAAGCCACCTTCGCTGCCTCATGTTGACCTTCTTCTACGTGAGGATGTACTTTAGACTCTAATGGTCTATATAAATCTCGCATTTAGCTCCATACAAGTAAAGACACCAAATCTTCAATGCAAATACAACCACTACTAACTCTAGGTCATGCGTCAGATAGTTCCTTTCATGATCTTTTAATTGCCGGGATGCATATGCAATCATTTTTCCATTTTCCATAAGTACAGCTCCTGTGGCGTCTGGCCCGGGCGTACTCTCTCAAGCCTCCATAGGACCCACCTTACGGGGCCCTCGGACTTGTGGCTCTTATTGGTAGACCATCCCCGTGCCGCCCACTCATCGCTACTAGCCCAATTGGTACTCGAGAAGGAAATAAGAACCTCTTAAAGGAGGTTTGAGGTTCGAACCCAAGGGACGCGAAAGAAATCCCTTAGGGGCCAGAGGGCCCCAGAGGGGACAGTACAGATGAGTGGGCGGCACGGGGATGGTCTACCAATAAGAGCCACAAGT